>JAPDSC010066638.1:55789-84718 GCA_026290005.1 Latrodectus geometricus | reverse complement strand
TCAATAATATATTCGAAAATTCAAACAACCTTATTTAAATAAAATTGCTTTTTAATAATAACGCCATATTGTTCAATTGAAGGATAATACAAAAATATTTAAGGACAAAAATCCACAGAGAAAATTTTCTATGCGTTTTCAATAATGACATGAAATGTAGATTTTAAGAAATTTTGTGAGAAAGATAATATATTGCATAAGTTTTAACTAGAAAAGAAAAAAAATGAAGTAAATATATTGTAAAAGCAATTATCTGTTGGTTTCTCGATAATCTATTCATCGATAAATGTATAAATCTCATAGCTTTAAAGAATGTCTCCAAATTACCCTATAAAAAAGGATTGATAGAAGACAAAGGATTACAACAGCCATTTTTAGAGACAAAACTGTTAAATTTATATATATTTTCTGATTGATTAAAAAATAATTTAATGTAACATTTATGGATTTAAAACCTACTTTAAAAATTAGTTATGAATAATTTAAAAACAATTTTCATTACCCATGATTTTCTGTTAATAATCTGGGAGTTAATTTGCTCTAGTAATTTATTTAATTTATATGTACAAATTTATAAAAATTTTCTCGGAAATATATTTCCAAATGACGTTTTCATTCGCATGTAGACTTCTTATCTAATTCTGAACAGTATAGCAATAATGTTTAGAGGCATTTCTATTAATTATTGCAATAAATGTTGTGAATCCCTTAAGTTAAGCATTTCAAAAACAATTTCCTTCTAAAATAATACTAATATTTTAGAAAAGTATTAAAAATATTTGATGTACAAATCACAATTGAAATACTTGCAAATCCTTTAATATTTGCTCAAACCAAGTGGAATGCTATCAATTAGCAAAGGAAATTGTAATTTATCAGAATTTTTCACTTTCCAAGAAATTTATTCTTCTTAACAAAAATAGATTTGTTTTAGCGTAAAATCTTATTTAGATTTATTAATATAATAATATTCCCGTGGAATAATTATAATAAATTTTGCAAGTAATTCCCAATATATACAATGATTATTTTAGAATAGAGCAGCGCTTTCTAAATTATGAAGTATGACCAGATTCTGATCGAAATGAAAAAAAAATTTCAGATTATGAAGAAATTGCCACATTTAAAAATACATTTTGGAATTTTGATTAAAAATTCTGAAATGCAGGTAAATAATGCTTAACTTGATATAATCAATAAAGTGCAGAACAAAAATAATTAAAACAAAAAAAAAATGTTATGGAATTACATAATCAAAGTTGCAATTGTATGGAATTTTGCATTGTTTGTTGTACGATGATCCACTACTTATTTTGACTGAATAATAATGTCTTTTAACATCAGGCTCCCGTGGTTTCTCCAAATAAAACAACATATTCCGTAAGGTTTTTAAATAACATTTTTGTTTTAACTTGTTAATAAACACTTAGAAAGAATAAATAATGAGTGGAAAAAATAAAGCAAAAGAATAGCATTTCATATAATGTTTTTGAATAAAAACATCCACAAATATATAATTGACATGCATTAAAAGACTCATCATATTAATAAATGTGATTTTAGCTCTCAAACAAACTGTTTGAAACGTTTAGCATTAACAAACTCATATATAAAAATGATGTGTTTAAAATATCGTGAGCTTAGCATTATATTCAGAAAACGCTCATTATTCAGTTTTAACAAAGTCACTATCTCGTCTTTATCACTTTCATAAATCTTATTAAGCAAACTTTCAGACATAAACTTTTTAAACCAAGTCATGTTTTGTATTTAAACAGGAAAATATCATCAATAGATTTCCTCACAAATTAAACAAAAAATCAATAACTCGTTATTATATAAGATTTTGTCCGGAAATTTTTATCAGAAAGTTATGAAATATCCAAACTAATTATAGAAATTCTCCACCGATAATCACTAATATCAAAAATAATGTTTTAGCTAATTAAAAAATGTTTTTTAATAGTATTAGGTTAGGGAAAAAGAAATCCATTATTTTCACGTGAACTTTATTTCTTTTGAATTCGCTTTGTAAAAAGGTTTAAAACAGTTTTCATGTAGATTTCTAGGTCTTGCGCGTTACTACTGCTAACATGCGGTCAACTTCGACCGTTTTTGATATTTTACAGACATTTTCGACGATGCTGTATTCACATGCGAGGTGCATCTCTAATATCAAAAATACCCGAACGGAATCGACGAAACAAAAATTGTACGCAACTGGTTGTTACAGTCTTCTTATATAGGACTATAAACACCTTTCACAATTTTAGCCACCCGGCTATCTTTTTCGCCGTTACAAGAGAAAAACGAAAATGTATCGAGTTTTCTGTTTGTTGTCTTCCATTTTTAAAACCTTGTACACGTAACTGAATTAATCAAACAAAAAAACCGCAAGAGAATATTTTAGTGTCAAATGTCACTTTTCCAACGAGCGTAAATCTGAAATTGTTTGATAGATACCTCACGAGATATCGATCACTTCAGACGTCTACCGAAAAAATAATGGATTACTTTTTCCCCAAACTAATATAAAACATAAACATTATCAAACAAAACTAATAATTCAATCTGTTTCGTGATTTATAATTAAGACAATACTCAATTCAGAAGTAAGAATTCTTTTATAGCTAGAATAATTTTTTAGAAGCAAAATTTCTCAACACTCTATATATTTGTAGAATATTAATGATACCCTATACACTTTATATTTATTTAAAATTTTATTTCTCTCAAATAGTTTATTTCTTTAATATTTTTCAAAAGCTTAAAATATTACCAAGATTAAATTTTGTTCTTCATCACAAAATTTGAAAAATATTTTCTACATCATGTCGAATAAAAGAAAATGCATATTATCGTCTTAATCTTGAGTACACATCTAGAAGGGAAAAGACGAATCAATTTCATGATTCTTTTCTTTTATATTTTAATTTTTTTGAAATCTTGATTATTTTGTCCAGTTCATACTGTCCTAAAAACAATGCTCTTAATGATCAAAAGTTATAAAAATTAAAACTAGGAACCAAAGAAGGCAAAAGTCTTGGTGTGACTCTAAAAAAATGAAATACTGATTTTTAAAAATATCAGTATTTAGAAAGAAATTAATCACAGTTTTAAATTCAAAACCAAGCCTAGTAGATATAATAATATTATATATTAAATTAAAATTTTGGTTTGAAGAATTGTCTAATCTTTAGTAAGTCTGGTACACAGATGTATTTTAATTTATATAATTTTAAAAAAGTTGGTTTGGTTTAATGTATACCTTATTGTCATATAAGTATGCACTGATAATTGCATTTCAAGATCTGTGACTTGTAAAAGTACTTTGGAGATCAAATAAAGATATAATTTTTTTTATGAAATTTTAATGTACTTCATGATGTTTATTCATATTTGTCTTTTATGTATTTATTTTTGATTAACCATATTTAAGTATAATTAAATGTTACTATAATTTTTAAATGAATTTCACATCCTTCAAAAATTTTCTTAATAAGTAGCAACATACCGTATGAGAAATTTAAACCTGTAATTACTTTTATTTCTTATAAAAATTCTCAAAACAAATAATTTATAAAAACGAAGTAAATTTCCGTCTTAAATACTCCTAGATTGATGTTACAGATAAAAACTATGCTTTTAGATAATTATATATATAATCTATAAATAGAAATATGTAGATAATTGTTTATTTATTGACTATTTTCGAACAACATTATTGGTAATTTGTGTGTATTTGGGAATCAAATAAATATTTCAGTGAATTTAATTTGGAAATTATTGGCTCTTATTAATATTTGAACGAGATGGTAAGAAAGTAAATAATTTAATATATTTTAAGCATTATTTTATCAAATTCCTAAGATGTTGAATTTCAGTAAATATGATTAAGTTATAACATGGACACGGGTGACTATGGGAATTAGAAGAAATAAATAACTTTCTTTTCAGAACTTAATATAAAATTATCATGTAGTGCTGCCATCTATTGAAAAAAGTTGCTTATTAAAAATAACAGTTAAAATCATGAGGGGGAGGGGAAGAAAGAAATTTCACCCGAAATATGGTAAAAGTATAAGTTGTGCAGGTAACAAAAAATATTCTAAAGCAAGGAATATATATTCGTGTAATTATTTAATATTTTCAAATTTCCTATTTCCAAAGTAGATTTTAGATAAAAAGACAAGATTTTTTTTCTCTCTTTATAAATTTTGAATTAATTAATTTAAAAACAAATTAATTAATTCACAATAAAATTTGTAATTAATTAATTCTAAATAACTGGTTACGTCAAAATTAAATAATTAAATCCTCTTCAGAGTAAAAACGTATAGAAATCAGTAAATTTTAAATGCAAGATAAATTTGTATATTTATAGAAAGTTTCTTATTTTTGCACAGTTAAAATTATATTGTTTAAATTTTTAATCCAGAATTCGATTACTGGACTAATATTGAATAATTTCATTGCCTTAAATTATTCCTGCGACATGATCAATGTATTCTTAAAAGAGGAATTTGATTTTTCATATTCATAGGCTATTTGAAAATAAGAAATTGTTCTGTTAACACAAATAAATTAAGCATATTTATAGGAAAAAGTCGTAAATATATTTCTAATAAAATTTCATTTTGAAACTTTATTTTCGGAATAGAAATTTTACTAAAATTATTAAAGTTGAAGAAAATTAGAAAAAGTTTGTGTTAAATATCATTTGATAACTTAATAAAATAAATATGTAAAGAAATATTTTTAAATGTGACCACTATCCCAAATAAAATTTATAAAATACGGTGAAAAATATCAATGACCTATCTTAAAAGTACTGTGAGGATAATAAAATTTAGAATTATTATCAGAAATGAAAAACTTACTATGATTCATAAACTATGAATTATAGTTAGTTTTTCATTGAAATTAATTATAAGTTTTTCCAGATTATTTTCTAAATAACGTCAAGATTTAAATTTGGAGAAACTTTTTGTATTAAAATAAACAAATGAAATTAATAAAATACTGATCTTCTTTCCCTAGTAGTGTTAAACTCAAAGGTTTTCTCTTCAGATGCTAATGAGAACTATGAAAGAAGATGATGTAAGATAAAAATTTAATATTGAAGAAAGATTTCAATTTATGAAAAGCAAATCTTTAAAAATTATATTGACTTGATTTTCGAAATTTTTTTCAAAATATCATAAATGTCTGTGATACAATGTGAGAAATCAAATTAAATAATTGATGGCCACTCTTGTTGGAATACTTCTTTATATAGGGATGTTAAAATTAAACTGGTAGTACTCACAGGTTCTACTTCTTCAGCATCGATCTCAATAAAACTCAAAATATATATTATGTAGATTTATACAATAAAAATTTCTCCAAAAGCTATATGAAATCAAGCCAATAGGTGACACTCTACTGCTTAAAATAAAGTGCATTACACAGAATATCATCATAGGCGCAGTAAATACGATTAGTAGAAACTATTTATCTGCAGTAAATATGCTTCTGGACAAGAAGGTACATTCATTGATCGTAAAACCCTTTCATCAGAAGGAGAGCAATTATTTTAAGGCACTCTGTGCTTATCTGCATATGAAATGCTTAAGAAAGAACCGACACGTAATATAAATTTAAGAAAACTTTATTTGAAGAAATCGATTTTTTTGGATTTTGTACTGGGATAGGAATAATTGAGGAAGTAATTATAACAATTGCAAATTCTCCAAAAATTTATGACCGCTCAAAAGTTATAACTCAGGACATTTCGTGGGCAATAATGCATATGATTTTGCGCAAAATTTCAAAGTTATGATTTTACTCAATAAAATTTGGACAACAAATGAAATTGCTAAATATTGTCTTCATGTCTTAACATAATCTGTTTCCGGATAAGTGGAACATTATTAACTGTCGCAATCGACAAATTAGGCTAATTTTTCTTTATAGGGTGTTGTTAACACACAGAACTGTCGCGGTAGGTTTCATCAATTCTCAGTTTGATTTGGATTCAACCCGAAATGCATTTTAAGACCTTTCTTATGAATAATTTCAAATAATGGATTTTTTCAGTGTACGTTTACATATGAGTGATGCTATATAGATACTTAAAAAATCATTGTGCTCCGTATTAAGGCAAAGGCAAGTTTAGTCTTTATAATATTAACGCAAGGTGAAGAAAATGCTCATACAGAAGGACATATATAGAGTATTATGTGAACAAACCTTATTGATGAACATATTTTCTTATATAATCTATCATCTATCATTATATAATCTATCATCTATCATAATCATTTATGATCTGTCTAAATCATGTAATCTAATGATTAAGTAAAACCAACTTAATTGATCCTTCACACAAATATATGTTGATGCTTCCTCATTGAATTTTACTTTGGGAGATTTTTAAGATTGTTAATTGATATTTTCATGTAAAAAAACCTTGTCTTGACCTTGAATTGTAAAATTCTTTGAGACTTTCCTCCTGATTTCTCTTATAAAATTAGGTGAAATGCAAATAATCAAATGATAGTATTAAAGATGGGATGATGAAATCATACTTTAATTTGTACACTACTGGCCATTAAAATTGCTACACCAGGAAGAAATGCAGATAACAAAATGATATTTATTGGACAAATATATTATACTAAAAATAACAAGTAATTAAATTTTCAAAAAATTTGGCTAGATAGATCCTGAGAAATCAGTACCCAGAACAACCACCTCTGGCAGTAATAACAGCAGTTATATGCCTGGGCATTGAGTCAAACAGAGATTGGATTGCATGTACAGGTACAGATGCCAATGCAGCTTCAACACGATGCCACAGTTCATCAACCGTAGTGACTGGCGTTTGGTGACGAGCCAGTCGCTCGGCAACCATTGACCAGACGTTTTCTATTGGTGAAAGATCTGGAGAACGTGCTGGCCAGGGCAACAGCCGAACATGTTCCGTATCAAGGAAGGTCCGTACAATACCGGCAACATGCGGTCTGGCATTATCCTGCTGAAACGTAGGGTTTCGCAGGGCTCGAATAAAGGTTAGAGCCACGGGTCGTAAGACACCAGGAATGTAACGTGCACTCTTCAAAGCACCGTCAATGCGAACAAGAGGTGACCGAGACGTGTATCCAATGGCACCCCATACCATCACCCCAGGTGATGGGCCAGTATGATGACGAATGCACGCTGCCAGTGTGCGTTCACCACGATGCCGCCAAACACGGATGCGACCATCATGATGCTGAACACAGAACCTGGATTCATCTGAAAAGATGACGTCTCGCCATTCGTGCGCCCAGGTTCGTCGTTGATCACACCATTGAAGGCGCTCTTGTCTATAACGCAGCGTCAAGGGAAGCCGCAGCCATGGTCTCCGATTTGAGAGTCCATGCTGCTGCAAACGTTGTCGAACTGTTCGTGCAGACACTTGTTGTCTTCCAAACGACCCCGTTTCTTGACTCACGGCTCGTGATGTGGTTGCAAGATCCATTACGGCTATGCGGATAATATGTCTGTCTTCTCGGCTGCTAGTGATAGGTGGCCGTTGAGATCCCGCATGGCGTTCCGTATTACCGTCCTGAACCCATCGATTCCATATTCTGCTAACAGTCATTGGATCTCGACCGACGCGAGCAGCAATACTGCGATAAGATAAACCTCAATCCCGGTGTGCTACAATTCGACCTTTATCAAAGTCAGAAACGTGCTGGTACGCAATTCTCCTCCTTACACGAGGCATGACAACAATTTTCACCAGGCAACAACGTTCAAATGCAATTTGTGTATGAGGAACCTCATTTCCTCATTTAAACACAATGTAGGTGTCACTACTGGCGCCTGCCTTGTCTGAATGCTCTGAAAAGCTAATCATTTGCATATCACAGCAGTACAGCACCTTCTTCCTTTCGTATAAATTTCACGTCTGTAGCATGTCGCCTTCTTGGTGTAGCAATTTTAATGGCCAGTAGTGTATTACTTTTAAAGTTCAAGGTCTTGAAGTTTTGAAGGTGGAATACTGTCATCAAATTTCTTGCAAAATGATTCAGACAAAATTATGAATTATATCAGCATGATGTTATAAATCTTAAATTCACCAGATTTTTTTTTTTTTTTTTTTTTTTTTTTTTTTTTTTTTTTAAAGGATTGAATATCGAATCCAGTATATTTCGTTTTTCGTCTAAATTGAAATTTATCTGACTTTTATTTCAACTGTGGTTTTCATCTTTTCGTTTTTGCGCCCTAGAAATTGCTATTTTCCTTACTACAGTCCTATTATTTATACATAATTACTATATGAAAATTGCATAAATAATTGCATGATGCTAATGTGTCTAAATATACTTATGAAGAAAAAATTGTTAAAAATTAACGACAATAAATATCTTATAATCATTGTATGCCTTACAAAGTTAAACAATAAAGATGAAAATATTGCTTTTGAAAGAAAACTCTTTGGTTGTTAAATGAACATTGTACTATTTTGAATATAAAATTAACTAAAAAATGCATTTTTGGTCAATTGTTTCTTATATTATTTTTAATAAAATCCCAGTAATTTTTTAATTGTAATGAAATTTTAGATTCAGTCGTTTTTGATGAATTTTTAATGATTTATAATTTTGACCTCATTGTAATACTATTGATAAATTGTTGACATTGATCTGAAATTTTAGAGCAGTTTATATCTGAAGATATTTTTCAATATGATTGACAGAGAAATGTCATCATTGTTGTTCATGTTTTTTTTTATTAGATTTAAACGGAAATTTAAGAAATAGGCAAAGTGCTAATAATTATGCTGTCATAGAAGCTCTTGATTTGAATGATGAGCCATATTATTGTAAAAAATCATTTTTATAAAAATATATTTGGGTAAAGTAGTTATTTTTTAGTTAAACAAGATGACTCAGATATTTGAATTTGGTCAGCATTTCTATTGGGGAAAATAAGCTTTTTCTGAATAATTGCAACCATGTAAAAGCTAGGAAAAAATAATAACTATTTTTAAAATATTAATTGCGTAGCATCTGAAAATGCAATGAATAAAAATTCTATTTTATAAAGTAGTATAAATTAATAATTTTAACAGATTCAAACATAGCAATAAATGGATATTTTTAAATAGAATTTTATTTGTAATTAAAATATCCGGTTAATTCCCAGTGAACGGTACGCTCCTTGTACGATACGCATATATACAACTATTAATTAATTGTATAAAATTATATTATTTCTATAAAATAATATAATTTTATATTATATAATTAAATAAATTGTATATTGTATAATTATATTAATTGTATAAAAATAGCATACCGTACACTGGGATACAGCCAAATATCCTATAAAAGTATATATTTGTTTTCAAAATAAAATATTTCTCTGAAATATTTAATTTTAAATGATTCACATATCTTGTTACTCCAAAATTGCACTCTACTGAAGTACAATTAACTTGTTAAACTGTTCAACTAAAATATATCCTTATTCAGTTTACTTTTATCCAGCCTCAAACATGCTTAATTCAGATATTTGAAACCATACAATTATGTTATATATTTTAAGTGTTGTATGTTGTACCTATAGTTTTGTATTGAAAATTATTGGTTTTCTAAAAACATTTTATATAGTTACACATTTTGCATGTGTGTAATCATTCAATTGTTTAGTTATGTAATCATAATTTTCTTTTTAAAATTTTTAAAGCTCATTGTAATTTTCTTTTTTTAGACCATTCCAGCTACGACATAGTGTAGGAAAATTGCACTATACTACAATAATCTTTGTTTTGTCTTGAAACATTTCCAAATGATGTTAAAAAGTAGGCTGTGTAATAAGGCTGCAGTTAAAGAAATGTCAGTGAAGTGTTAAGAGAAAAATTTTTTAAATGAATTTCTGTTTCAGTATGTAATTTTTATTACAATCTAGTATGATTTCTTGTCATAAAATTTGATTGCATGTTAAAACTGCAGTTTATAACAAGGAATGATAGAATGAAATTATTTATTTTCTTCATAGTTATTGTTCTTAGATATCTGCTTATTTCTATCACATTTATTTTATTTTAGATTAGATTAGATTTAAGGTTGGGTGGTTCTGAGAAAACCTAGCACTGCAACTAAAGGTCTATTGTACTATACCCTAAGAAGAAAGCCTTAATTTAAAGAGACCAATAGCTCAAACTAAATTTAACTGACATTTAACAGCATCTATGATATCTTGTAGCATCCATGGTTCTATTAAATGCTGACCCAGGTGCTTGGAATGCAGTTGTATGTTTTTTCCGAAATGAAAGACAACTTTGTACATCTCTGAACCATAAATACCAACCCCAGAGTTTATTTTCAAGCCATCAATGTACCAATAAGTACAATTTTCACTGAGGGCAAAAGTATACCTGTCTTCTTATAAGGGAAATTTGATTGCATACGGTTTGTCAAAAGCATATTTAAAAATCTGATCAATCAAACAACATTGTTCATGTTAAAGAATATTTTTAGTGTTAAATGTCTCACAGAGTTATGAAACTACAAAAATTATTCTACATTTTATCCTTCCAAATGAAATTCATTTTTTTGTTTTAATATTTAGTCAAGAAATAAAATTTTTATGTGATAAAGTGGCAATTAAGCTAATATTAAGCCTTTTCCTCTAATGTTTATTTTGTTAGAATATCAAGAATCTATCTGTCTTTCCATTTTTATGTTGATGTAACAGAATGAATACTGCAAATATTTCAAACTTCTTGTAAATGCAATTTATTCTAAATTTTCTTATTAATCTGCTAGCTTGATTAAAGCTTTGTTAGACTACTTGATTGACAGCCTTCAATAATGGATATAAGCCAATTCAGGCTTTTTATTGAGCTTGTCATTTTCTGATTGAAATCTTTTGAACTATTTTCATAATTTCTTCTCATTTGCATATGCCTCTCCAAATACAATGTGTTGCTTCAAGACAGTACTTGCAGAATTATTTTAGCCATTTTCAACAAATTTTACAAATCTTGAATGAATTAATGTTGATAAAGAATATTACCATGCAAACTCATCAGAAGTGAATTAATCCTTTGTGAATTGCAATATTATCAAATACCACAAAGTTACATTCAATTATATTTTAGAAAACATTGTATTTTATACCATTATAAGAAAATTTGAAAAATCTTGCCTCTTTTAAATGTGTAAATTCTCTTTATCATTACAATATTTAAGATCATTTATTTTAAAGGTTTAAAAATTTTTGATAAACTTAATTATGTCATTAAGCTTAATACCCTATATTCATTTGTGAATGTACCAAAAACAAAATAACTAGAAAAATCTAAAGTACTCTAAAACTGAAATACTCTACAGAAAAATGAAATCTGTCTATTACTGTATCTGTGTCTTATTATTATCAACAAAATTATTTATGATATTACAAAGGCAATGTTTTGATTTCCTTATAAACAGAATTGTATAAGACTTTTGAGTTTGTTTTTGTATTTATTTCGTTTAAGCATTGGTAATGCATAGCATAACATCTCAAAACTATTGCAAACTTTTTCACTATTCACATGTTATAAAAGTAAAGTAAAATTTGTGAAGTTCTTGAACATTCTCTGAAAAATTTACACACAGGAAATGTGAATGCAGCATCTACTTTTAATTGTTAAATTTTGATTAGAATCAAATCTGGTACTTTTATTTCATTTAATACATTTAATTATCTAAGCTTTAAATTTTATTCATACAGATAGTTGAATGTCATATAATTTGAAAAAAAGACCAATTTTTTTTTTTACCAGGCTTTTAAATCTCCAGGTTGCACTATTCTAATATTAATCAAAATTTTCAGTATGAAATAAATGCAAAAATATAATAAATAATTTTATAAACTAATTATGTGTATATATTCTTAAAAATTTTGCATAATTTTGTTGTTTTCTGTCACTATTTTGAGTTATTGTGAGCATTTAAACATTTCCTTGTATTAATGTATAATTAAATATAGATACTGATTTTATTTTCTCTTGTATTCAGTTTAATTTGTCCTTAAAGAGTACAATTTTATTGATTTCAATGTAAAAGAACTCATTTTTATAAATGAGTATTATTAATTTAAATTTTGTTATTAATTTTAATTTTATTATTAATTTTGCTTGAAGGTAAATATTTATTGAAACATAAAGTATTTTGAGCTATTACTTAATACACTTCCTTTGTGAAAATTTGCTTGAAAAGATTTAGAAACTGAAATATCATGTAAGTCTATAGAACTGTTGGCCTGTTAGACAAGAGGAATATTTGTATCTTCTCATGGGTGTGAATTGTTCTTACGTTGTTTACAAATATGACTTTTAGGTAAAAAAGTTACTTTCTGTAAAATTAAAATAAAAATTATCATGATTAACATTTATTATGTTATTGTGTTCTATTGCTTTCATTTATATTCATTCCAAACCATTTAAATTAGGTCAAAATACTAATAAACCTGAAATAATTATCTTGAAAACATTGTTTGTTCAATTAAGATATTGATGTGTGTGTTTAATAATATTTTGAATATCTTTCTGTATTATGATAGTTTTAGTTTACTGCCTGATATGTCACTTCATGTTTTTACTCTACTTTAAGTAATATGTAATCTTTTATAAATTCATTTTTCTAGATAGCAGTTATTAGAATTAGTATATTCACATTTTGAGTAGTTTATTTTTCAAAGATATTTTCCCAGTCTTATTAATTTTTATATCTTTATTATATTGTTTTTCTAATTCCTTTTTTTCCTTAAAAGTAAATTATTTTAGTGAATTAAGCCTTCTTTAAATGCCTGCATATTAATTGTTAGAATTATATTTTAAATAATTTTAGATTGTTCTTAAAGTTGTTTTTAAGGGCAAACAAAAATTATTTCAATAAGAAGTTTGTGCATGAAGATTAATTATTTTGAATACAGAAAAAAGTAAATCAATTATTTTGCTTGTAAATAAATTATTAATCTTTTAAAAAATCAATATATTTGTATAGTTTGTGTGTATTGCAGTTCTTTTTTTATTTGATGTACCTTTTTTGATGATGATCTTTGTGACTTAATGAATCTTTTTTGACCTGATGATCTTTTTTTATTTGTTGAATTTAAAACTTATAATTTTATTTGCCTCGTGTCTTTTATTTATTAATAATTAAAATGATGAGATTAGTTTTGTCTTATTTTATAAAACAAATGTTATTGCCACACCTTGCATATCTGCAGTATGTTATTGACATAGCTAATTGTTTTATTAATGGAAAATATATTAATAGGAATATATTTTTGTTTCAAGGCATTGTATGATGATTTAAAAAAAATAGTTCAAAAATAAAAACTTTTTTTACAATTTTTATTTTTCAACAATTTTTTTCTTTTTCAGTTATCATTCAACTTTGTTGGCAATTGAATAGTTAGTACTCCATCTTTTAGTTCAATAACTTGTATGCTTGAATTCCACCTTCAACTTGATGCTTGCAGTTGTTTAGAATACATTTTCAAGTAAGTCCATGTCAAATTAGCCCTCATCTGCAAAAAAGACTGTTGAGCAATAAACAAACAAACTGGTCATTGTATAAAAGTATTATTTAATTAAAATTAATATTTTAATATTAATATGCAATTATTCTTGATTATTCATCTTATTACTATGATTTTTTTCATTTATACTTTATTTAAGCATGTAAGTGTATATACTTTTGTAGTTGAAATTTCATAAATTGAAAAGTGTAAATTTTTTTAAGTTAAATTTTTGGGAATCTACAAAACCAATTGGATACCTAAAATCGCTCTGGGGTAAATAAAATACAAGAAATATTGTAAACTAAGAAGTTTACTGACTATTCTTGAAATAAATAATCATTAAATATTTTGTTACTAATATTTTCTGCTAGATTTCTTTATATAGCATCTAGGTACTGTAACCATTTTAGATATGGATGTTTGTAGTGGTGTAGAATCCACATTAATGTAGATCCTGGTCTAATTTAGAACTTGTGCAGAAAATGACTGTTGAAGCAACAAACGCAACTAGTGATTATACAATTTAAATTAATTTTAAAAGTTATAGATTTTTATAATCGTATTTTCTGACTTTTCTTTATGTGTGCAACTATGAATTAAATCATAATCATTGATTTTATGTCAATATTTAATTTTTTGGAAGAATGTTTATTAACCATTTTTTGTGTGCTTATGTTATTTGTATACAGTTAAATCTAATTTTTTTATATGTGTCTTGTTAATTATTGTTAAATATTCAGTTATCTTCACTTTTTGTATGACATATTAGATATTTTGACATTTCATTGTGTATGTATTAAATATGCGAAAGGAGATGTCATGAATTATGCAGGGGGTGCAGACTCCTACATCTCTTTATATTCCTTATTTTTCATTTTGCTCCTTAAATTCCTTTAAAACTTCTACAAAATCGAGTTTAGTTGGTTGGCTGGTTGGGTTTTGTGGCACAAGGTCCAAGAAGGACAAGCTGCGCCATGTACAAAAGTGGGATGTTTCCTTTAAAAATGAATCTGTCAAATGGTGATTACCATTGCAATTGCAATATCAAGTATTTATTTTATATTTCTGCAATATATTATTATGCTTAATGTATTACTTGAAAATATTTAAGCTGCACTACAATTAATAACTTAAGGTATAAAAAACTTCATTTGTGTGTGTTTTATTGCTCTTACAAACAATCAATTTTTATGCATATTAAACTATACTGAGTAGTAAGCAAATTACTTATGCTACTTTAACACAACCTGTAATTATCAGGAATAATAAGTCAATTTCATTTAAATTTTCTATAAAATTTTTGAGCAGGATTTTTTGTCATGTGCTATACTTTTTATTAAAACAAATTTTTATTTCAATTTACATGCATTTCTCTTCTAAAACTGATTTTTATGTTGATATGTATTTGATGTTAAATAATAAATTCTGATTTAAAGTATAATAAACTTTAATTTTTATTGTTTTTAGTAAACTTTGCTAAATGTTTGATATTTTGAATTTTGGAAAAGTTTTATTTTCAAATATTAATGTTACAAAGTAGTCTTATAATTTTTCTAATAAATATTTAAAATTGTGAACAATATCAAGGAAAGTGTTTATAATTATTGTTAACATACTTATTATAAATTTGAAATCATTAATTTTTTAATGTTTTCATCAAATGATTTTTAAGTGTTGGTAAAAATTTAAAGATAAATGGAATTTTTGTTAAGTATTGACATATACCGGAACACATAAGATTTCTTTCTAATAATGTTACTAATAATATTTTTTTATTTTATTTAAAAAAGATTTTTTCTGTTTTATAAGAAAACAAATTTAAGAATCTGTTACTATTTTAATGTTTTATTTAGTAACATTTTATATTTTGTTATGATTTTATTTTTCCAGTTCTAAGAAAATTACTGACAAATATGTTAGATTTTCTTTATATTACAAGAAAGATATTAAATAGATATAAATAATGTACAGTTTATGATTATTTGCATTAAATTTAGAAATCAAGAAATTATATTTCATGTTCTGTCTTATAAACATTAATTTTTCCTAATAATACACCAAAACTTTCTTTTTTATTATATTGAAATTTATGCATTTAAATGATATGAGGTCATTTATAACAAAGTAGTAGTAATGAAATTGAAATTTTAGTTCTATTATCAATAAAAAAAGCTTAGATACAATTTATCATGTCTTTTAAAATTAAATTTTATTAAATTACATGAAATATAAATAAAATATTGAAAATGTTTTTCCAGTTTTAAAAGAACTTTAATTAATTTTTGATTAGGAAGATATACTTGAAATGAAAGTTACAATTTTTAAAAAAAATATTCTCTTTTTTTCTAATCTTTTTAAAAAATATTTTTTTATTAAATTATTTTTAATTTATCCATTTAAATATTTTTCAAGGTGATTTGTTTCATTTAAATAATTTTCATTATTTCTTAAATCCTTTTTTTATTTTATCAAGCTAGCAGTCAAATGCTATTCAATTTGCATTGGCTTGCAATGTTGCAATATAACAATAACAGTTTGCAATGGATTATCAGACAGAAATATCTTATCTTTTAGTTGTAGTGCCATCTAGTACACATGCAATTGGAATAAAATTTGAGATAAATAACAGCTTCAATACATAATACTTTTAAACAACTTTCTCAGAAGTGAGAGATCTACATTCAGTGGATTTTTCACATTGACATCATTGGTGCTAACACTACAAATCTTTTGGCTAAGGAAAGCACTTTTGTCAACTTCAAATCATTCTTTGATCTCTTTTGAAATCTGTTCCAAGATATCAAATTAAAAGCTATGGAAAATCTCTCCAAATCACCTCTAGTATAATAGGCAGGGCATAGGTGATGACCTTACCATTAATACTGATAGAATCATTCATTTCACTGTTAACAGGCTTGCAAGTGAACACATCAGATGCCTCCTTTAATCAGGAGCAAAAGGCTTTTTTGAATTGCTCCAAACTCAACTCCTTGCAGACCTTTTCTGATCACATATTGACATGTTATTTTGGTTTTGATAGGATTGACCTTATTTTAACAGTCCTCTTTATGTTTATGATTTTTTTTGAAGTTTCATTTTCTTGTAGACTTGGGCTATTCTGCACCCAGATCATGAGGAATCGAACAACATCAACAACAAAATGATTGCATAGTTTTATATTGTGATAAAGTCAGTAAAAATCTGTAATTGATGAAAAGTATTTAATTTGTATTAATTAAAAACATAATTTTTTATATTGAATAAAAATAAAAGATGCAGTAATTTAATGGCTTTTTATAGTTTCTTTGTGTTTACATGATATATTATAATTTTCCTGTATTTCAATATTTTAACATTTTTCAAATTTATAATAACTGAAATATTTCAAAGTATTTTTTCAAACGATTTTGCACTAATGATTGTTTTTATATAACAAGTATAAAAATATAAAAGTTTTACATTTTACTGTAGAATTTCTTACAGTCTTATGATTCTTAATAATATAAGACTGTAAGAAATTCTACAGCAAAACAAAGCATTTTCTATTCATTTCATGCTGTATTTTGCAAATCAAGAATTTTCTTAGTTTGTTAGAAACAAGAAATTATTGAAACGCCTCTATGTAATTTCATTGTTAAATGCTCAAATACATTGTTCATTTCTTTGTTATTCAAGATCATCTAACAAAATTTTATTGATTTTATCACTTTAAAAATTTTTTTGAAATAATTTTTCTGTATTAACATAAATGAGAGAAATAAAAAAGTTGGTTGTAATAATTGATTCATACATTCATTCTGTCTTAAGACTCAATATATTATTTTTGACAAATTTATAAAAAAGTAAAATGTATTGATTATGTGATTATTTGTTAAATAAATAATTATTTAATTAAAAAAATTTTAAAATTGATTAATAAAAAATTGATTGAAAGATGCAATAGGCATAGGAAAACTATTAATATTTTCTTATAAAATTTAGCAAAAGTACTAGTTCAGTTTACATGTATTCTCAATGTATGTACAGACATAGATTATTCTCTTTAAGTAGTGGCTAATTTAGAAAGTTAATAATAAGATTAAAGAGAGGTAAAAGTACCATATAGAATATGGTGTAAGAAGAAACGTTTAGTTGATAAAAATTGCAAATTTACTTATGAAGGTTGTGACATTAATTGAAATTAAGACTAATAATAAATTTTAAAATTGAATTATTTTATGGAAAGGATACTGAGATGTAAAAACAATTGTTAGAGTTTTTAAAATTGTAGTCTTTTTGTTGCACTTTAGACTCATCTAAATCTAGTGGTTGGATATAGCTCATCAGAGCGAAGGCTTCCAGGTTCGATACCATACACTGTGGAAATATGGGAGATAGATGTTGGCTCTTACTTTATGTATGCACATCTATTGAAATGGGTGCTAGGGAATTCTCTTGTTTTTTATCTTGTAACTCATGGATATGGCCCACTATCTATGAAATCACCAAATCGTGGTGGAAATTAAAAGGACTTATTTCAGATTTAGGTGATCAGGATATCTTTCATGTGGAGTTAAATGTCATTGCACGGTATGAGGTGACACTGAGTGTGCAGAAAACAAACCCATTTCCTGTTTGATGATCCATGATGTAGTTATATTGTTTTAGTAGTCAAACTTCAAAATATGTCTGTTTTTTGGGGGGGTCTTAATCAGGGAAAGTTGAGATCCTATATGGTATTCAGTGAGACTGCAATCCATTGATTCCATATTCAACACTAGTTTGCTTTTGACTATTGCGAGTGGTAATATCATGGAATAATATTCAATAATCTGCATTCTCAATAGATAACACTTACTTGATAATATTTCTTATTCGAGGCATAACACAGTATTCTGCAAAGTATCCGACCTTACAAAGTGATTTCTTAATAAGAAATTCACACTGAAGAATTTTTCTTTTATGCTATATTTCAGATGTTACTTTCCCCCTCCTGCATCATTTAGATATCCTGAAATAGTATTCGTTTGCAAATTCCAAACTAATCTTTCTTTTGTGCAATTTTCATTTTTGTGATGTCATTTCTTCTTGGTGTTGCAATTTTAATGCTAGTAATTTGTAGGAAATATTTTTTAATCTGATGAATATAAACAATATTACCAATAAATAATATCTTTAATAAAAGGACTGGGCTAGTAACCAAATAGTTAATGTTCTTACTTTCAATTCAACAGTTCTTGGGTTTTATCCCACTTTGGGCTTGTATGTTTATAATGGTTTGGAATCAATTTTAAACCAAAAGTCTCAGACTAATTTATCTCATGTGCAGTATGACCATTGAGTTACAAAAAAACCTTTAATAAAAGGATATCAATAATGGTTGGAATGACTAATATTTAAAAAATGCATTAACCGTTTCTTCGTACATGGTTCATAAATATTTAGTTTTTTAATTCTTTAATTAATAAAAAAAACATATTTATAAGAGTAGAAAAATAATAAAACTGATTTCAACCAATCCAAACAATTGCTGGTGTTCCTGTATTTTCCATCAGGGCAAAACACATTAAATCATTTTTGAAAATTCTCCTGGGTATTATACATACGTTTACAAACAATAATAAAAAATGTTTATTCTACTTTTCAGAATTTTCTGTGTGAAAGTATGTAGCGCATGTATCTCTTAAGGCATTTGTTAAAGCTTTTTCAGTTTTCCTTAATGCAAGAATAAAATGGAATAAAAGTGGTATTCAAGAATGGATCAAACACAGTGAAGAGGTAAAGATCCCGCTTGTTGATTAGGATTAATAAAAAAGATTCTACAGGTTATTCTTTAGATTGAGATTAAAGAAGTTATTAGCTTACACCGTTTTTCTCCCAATTAAACCAGACTTTATTTAAAACAAAGGATAAGTTTCAATTTAGACTTGATTTCAAGTCTATTTAATGTTTTTCTTGATATGCTATTGGATTTTCTACGTTTTAATAAAAATATATTTAAATATGGCGAAGAACAAATTTATGTTCTAAAAGTGTTAGAAATATCCTGGTAAAATTTTATGAATGGGGTGCAATGTAGATCTACCTCCTCGTGGTGCACCCTGGGTAACGCTAAATGATCTACTATTTTGGCATTCTGTGCTGCAGTCTAAAATTATTTTCTCTCTGGGACCTCTCAGTACAAGATAATTAACTAATTCAATCTTTAACTTTAATTAGGTGGGCCACAAATTCAGTAGGTAATCTGATTGAGATGCTGTCTTATAGTGTACAAATGTTGTCTCATTGATGCTATAGTGTGACGTACCTAAAGCGCTGTTATCTGATGTCATGGATATTTTAAACTAATAAGAATTTGCTTAAAGTCTAGTTCCATTTCCGATTGTTTCCTTTGTATAACATTTAATTTTCTCTTGTTTTGGTTATTGTATATCTGTTAATAAATGGATAGTAAATTAATAATTGCTTCAACTACTTTTATTGTGTGTGCCACAAATTATTTGCTGCACCAAAAGGATAACAAAAAAAAAAAAAAACACCTACGAGAGGTCCAGATATAAAAATTGGATCAGGAGACGGAATGAAAAAGGTTTGGCGAAACATTTTATACTAGAATTAAGGCTAGAAGATATTCACTCTTATTGGTAAGTATGATTTATATTTGTTTTAAAATAAACGTATAAAAATATCTAACAATATAATAAATAAGAACATTACATTCTTTTTATTTGAAAGTATATCATTTGTGGTATGTATAATTATTCCATTAATTATATCTACACAGGTTTTACTTTAAGTAAGTATAATATATTAATTAATTAAATCAATACAGGTATAGATGAAAATTTTTCAACATTGTTAAACATACAATTAATATTTTTTTTATAGTTTAGTAGCTGGATAATGAATGGAGGAAGAATGTTTTAATACCATTCTGGCCCTGATTGAGGTGGACATTTTCAAAAAAGGCACCAGATTGAGAAAATAGATAATGTAAGATTTGTTATAATTTTGAAATTTTATGCAACAGGAATGACATTCAGGGAATTGACTTATTTATTTCATGTTAAAAAAGGATTGTTTCATATATTGTGAAACAAGTCACAGTTGCTCTGATAAGCAGGTTAGAGTATACATTATAGTTGCCAGAAAATGAAGCTGAAGGGAGAGAAATTACTGCTCAATACTGGCTAAAATGCAATATTCCGAATTGCATTGGTGCAATTGATGGGAAGATATTGTTATGCAGAAGCCATTCAATTCTGAATCTCATTATTATAATTGTAAAGGTACTGAGTCGATTGTCTTAATAGCAATAATTGATTCAAATCTCCTCTTTCGTTATGATGATGTTGGCACCAATAGTCACATTAGTAATGGAGGAGTTTGGGACAGGTGCAAAATAAATGAACTAATTCAAAAAAAGGAGTTGCAGATTCCAGGAGAAGAATACTGTAGTGTTAAATACACAATACAATGTGTAACTTCTCACTATTTTGTGGCAGATGCAGATTTTCTCCTTTCTCCACATTTAACGAAACTATTCCCTAAAAAGTCATTGACAGCAACATAAAGAATTTTCAACTACAGGTACTACACAAATACTTTTGAATTTATTTTCACAACAGTTCGGGCAACTTTTGACATTTGCTATTTTCTTTCTTTCTTTTTTTTGTTATTTGGTTCAATGCACTCATTTATTCTTTCCGTATTTTATTTCTATTATCATTGTAATGATACCTTATCATTTATATTAGCATTTCATTACTTTCATGAATATTTATTATCAAAAATAAATTGCCCATCATAAAGTTCATGTATAAAATATTCTCATTAGAACTTTAATTTTATTGCAGACTTTCTCATTCAAGGAGATGTCTGGAGTGTGCATTTGGGATTTTATCTGTCAAATTCCAATTGTTTAAGACAAAAACATTCATTTACAACCTACAATCGTGAGGAATTAAGCAAAGGTAGCTTATTGCTTTCATAATTTTTTGGTGCTACGATCTTCTGCCTACATTCAGTTGGAACAAGATATTAATTTGTAAAATATTAATTAATTTAGTTGTTTAAGATAATAACCCATTTGCTTATAATAATAACCCAATTTTAAGAATGACAATTTCTACTATTTATCATTTATAAATTACTTTTATCACCATATAAATTATTTTCGGTACTTATATTATTCTGTTAAGTATTTTAACAGGGTCAATGGGATAACATATAAGTACCCTATTTTTTATGCATGTAATTTTCTCTTGAAAATAATTGCTTACATATTCGTATAATTAATTTCTATTTCTAGATTTAATATTAGTATTCCTAACCAGAAACCATTCCTCATATGCTAAAGAAGAAAGGGAAAGATTACGCCACCATTTTTTAACAGAGTCTGGAAGAACTGAATGGCGATACAGATCTGCTTGTAAGTTGAATTAACATTAGTTATTATATTTGTTTTAGATATAATATTTTATGCTATAAAACTATTTCGTGTTTGTAAAATTATTGACTAATACCTTTAGTTTTTGATCTCATTAATTACAAATTAAATCAAATTCAATTTTGTAAAAACATTTTATTTACTATTTTCGTAGTTTAAAGTTTCTTTGTAAATAATGTTTTGTATACGTAGGAGACATTTTATTGATAAATATTTGATAGTTTTTTGATCGATGCTTCTGTGTGAGACATGAATTGATCTATGTGATCAGAACTGCCATTCATTAAAAGTTTTTTCAAAACATTGTTGACATTTTTCAAGCACTGTTCACCATAGCTTTCAATTTGACAAAAGGCACTTATTCAGTGTCGCCTTCTTGAAGATTACTATCTGTCTGTAAAAAAATGTAATATTGTAAGATATGCCTTACATATATATATAGCTGAAATAAATGTCTAATAATATACACAAAAAACACAATCTGTGGAAATGATTTATACTTCAGCAATATAATTTAAGTGCATGGATGCAACCTTTCTGTTATTTTAGACAAATTTCCGTAATTAAAATTTTATAATCTGAAATGCTTAAAAGTATTTTGTGAAATTTTGAAATTTCAATAATTATTTCTCAAAACAAATATTTTTTAAAAACTTATGTTTTGTAAAAAGATAATTTCTAAATAATCTATTTCAATAAAGGTAAAATCAATATTGAATCCTTGTTCACTTATATAATATGAGATTCACCAAGTTGACTGCTGAATCACGAGTGCTTTGTTCATAAATATTTGTGGTTGCTCAAAATCCATTAAAAACTGTAATTTCTAATCAAACTGTAATTTGTGTGATTAAAAATTAGTTTTTGGAAAGTTGAGTGAAACATAAATTATCAAACATAATATGTTTATCCACCTAAAAAATATAGTTTTTAGTAATTATCATGAAGGATAGGCAGTTATATCTATTTTTTTTAAATTTGCAGCTCTTATCATTGAATTAGTAATTTCAGGATTAACACTGAAAATATTTATAGTTTATTTTTCTTTGGTGGATAATTAATATTAAAAATTTTCGTTCACAAGAATCAATCAATACCAGGGGATTTATTTAAAAAATGCTTTTATGAATTAGTTATTTTTTTATTCTTATATTTCTGTTTCAATGTGCAAGATATGCTGCACTCATGTAAATGAAAGAATATTATTTTCTTAAGTTTGCAATTATGAGACTTTTTTACTTCATTTAAAGAATATATGCTCTCATATGACTCAGTATCTTTCAAAAAAAAAAAAAAAAAAAAAAAAAAAAAGATGTATAATGAGCCCATTTAAATTGATATATTCCTGAAGTTCCAGACCCATAAGGCTTCTTTAAACGTTTTCTGTTTTCCCATGCAAATGTGCAATCTAGATTTCTCCATTTCTTTTTAATCATATGATCTGAAAAATATTTTAAAAATAAGTATATTAATAGATTTTTACTATTTGTATGCACATGTTTTATATAATTTCTTTTTCAGGTTTAGCTTGAATGATGTATTTGCAAGAAATTTGTGATTCTGCATAAAACTGCTTGTAACTGACATTTTGTATGAAAGTGCTTGAAACGAAATAAAAATTAGTTTTATTTATAATGTTGTCTTTTTCTTTATCAAACTGTAAGATCTTTATTTTATGGAAACTTTTAAAAAATACTTTATAGGGAGATACATTAAAAATTTATTACTTCTCATTATGGCAAGATATACACAAGTATTAAGAATCTACTATAATGATTTCGACGATTGCGAGATGGCGCTGTGGCGAGCGAGGCTGTACAGCCTCGCTGTGACACGTGCAACAGCGAGATGTTGTCAGACATTGTTTCCGAAACCAAAATTGGATTCACAAGCCTAAAGAAAATTCGAGAGAATTTAAACCTAATTTCCAAATAAAACTTGAAATGTCTCAAGATGAACAGAAAGAATAGGATATCGATAGAAGAAAAATTCTGCTTGCGCGCGCGTTGCTAAGAATGTGGTTCAATTAATCATCTTCCACCACAGTGTGATAAACTAAAAGAAAATACAGAATCTATATCTCATGTTGTAGCTGATAAAAATGTTGATGGCACATTTATACCAGTATAGCTAAAGTAAACGGTGTACAAACGAGCTTTTTCCAAGATACTGTTGCTACTTTGGATCTGATATGCAGCAAATAGGTAAAGCAACACATGCACACGAATGAAAAAATCTGGTTGAGAACGTCGTTGGAAGAAATTTTGACTTGTTTACCTCTTGTTGAATTTGGACTTGAATGTGAAATGGGACACACAATGACTAAAGCTTTTGCTATCAGAGATTCCTTGGATCAGGGTATTTGTTGAAAAACAAAACTGAAGGTTATTTGAAGATTGTAAAACCAAGGAAGATAGATTTACATGATGAATGCTGTGCAAACTAGAGCCCAAAAGAAACTCTCTGAGCAGAAGCAAGATGAAAAGGACCACTCTAACGGTCAAAGAGATGAATACCTAGACAAAAGTGTGTATGAAGATAACGACGAAGAAACCCTACTTTTAGTTGAAGAATTAGCTGTGAAAGATCTTATAAAAATTTCTAGCAAAGATTTTATCAAAGAGCAACAAAATACTGAACAATTAAAACCACTTGTTGCAGAAACACAAAAGTCTATTTCAAAAGCCAACAAGTACTTCTTGGGGAATAATATGCTTTTCTATAGAAAGAAATATAAAAATGAAACAAAATTGTTGGTTGTTCCAGAAAATTTTCGTGATCATCTAGAAACGTTTTATCTTGAACAAACCACCGGCCATTTAAGCATAAGTAAAACTAAATATGCTCTTATTAAGACTTTCTATTGCCCAAACTGTTATAATGACGTTGAAAAGTTCATCGAAACTTGTTACTACTGTCAACGAGTTAGAAAGCCTCGAAACAAGAAAAAGCGCCACTGAAAATCGTATCAGTTATTTCTGAAATATTTACTCAGTTGAGCATTAATCTTGTGTATCATTGCCTATCAGCAGTTTAGGGAACAGTATATAATAACTGTGATATGCATGTCATCAAAATATCCAGATACTATTCCTACTCCAGAATTTTTGGACAAGTTTGGCATGCGAGTTGCTAAAAGTTCTGTCCGACATCCTCAAAGCAACCCAGTGGAAAGGATGCATCGAATTTTGAAGAGAATACTCCTAGTGCTTTGTCTAGAATCTGAAGAAGACTGGTAGAAAGTCTTACCACGTGTACTCTTTGCTTTGAAGACATTGACACAAGACTGTACTGGTTACAGCCTAGCTGAGCTAGTTCATGGTCGGAACTTGAGAACTCCAATGATGTTATTATATGAGAAATTAACTGACAAACTGAAGAAGAAAATTATGTTATTTTATATGTTTTTGAATTTTTAAAGCATATGAAGCATTGTCAGAACCTTGCTATAGAAAATATGCAAACAGCAAAAGAAAAACAGAAATAGTTCCATGATAGAAAAGTTGAAAAGCGATAATTTTTAAAATACGATCTTGGTCTTGTTATCACCCCATCAAAACCAAATACTCTAAACCAAATACGGTAAAGCGTAAATTGGGTTGGTCCAGGAGAAAAATTTAAACAACATTTAGAGATTAACTACGTTGTTCCTTTTCCAAACAATGACAAAACCCAGGTTTATCATGTAAATATGTTAAAGCCGTATTTTCGGAGAGAAGAAAACGTTAACTTGTGGTATTAAGAGGGAACAATTGTAAACAATTGCAAAGAGGACAATAAAATTCCTAAACTTGAATTAGAATCCCAAGATTATGATTTAAAAGAAATTGGTAGTCTACATAATCAAATATGCAATTATCTGAAACTCAAATTGGTGAACTTTGTGAACTGATTACAAAATACACAACTATTTGAAATAAACGTGGTTGCCTAGATTTGTCTGAACTTGAAACATTGAGTTAGATTCTGACAGACCAATTTATGCCAAACTTTATAGATTTCCACACAGAGATTGTCTGAAATTTTGAAAGCCAAAATAGAAAAAATGTTCAAGAGAGCCAGGATAGTTTGTCGTAATGGAAAACACCACCTGAATCCTGATAGTTTAACGTATCCCTTAAAATTTGAAAATATGTAATTATTTATTTTATTGCAAACTAAATTTTAGTGTATATTTTCTAAGCTTTGTAAATGTATGTTTCTTTTTAAAATTAATTTATGTTTGTTTTAAAATGTTCCTTAAAAAGGGATATATATATATAAACGCGCACGAGTCAGATATAGTTTCTGTTTTGGAGAGGAAGGGAAAAAATGATGATGTATAAAAAGAATGTTAAGAGTGTTTTTAGTTTATAAAATAATTCATGTAATTTTACTTTGTGTTCTTTGCATTCCTAGAAGATAAAAAATAATTCGACATCAATTTGCGACACTTATTCAATCCAACATCTCTACATTGCATATGAATAATTTTAGGAAACGAAAAGCATAGTTAAGAGTTTGAAAATTTAATTATGTAAACTAAGAATAATAACATTAAATTTGTATTGATAAACATCACATTTCTTTATTGAAGAAAAATGTGAATTGCAAAATAATTTAAGGCTAAGGCATCAAGGTTAAAAATTGCTTAATCTTATAAATATATTTTAGGCTATATGATTTACTCATAATTATTATACAATTTTGGATTTTTATTGTTTAAAAAGAAAGAACAGAGAGAAATTTCCTTAAATTGTACTTATTTGTCTACATTAAATAGAATATTTAAATTATTTGTGATATAAATTGAATATTTTGAATCATAAAATATTTACATTGTTCATAATTTTAATGGAGTAGTAATCTATATAAATTTAAATTATACAAATAACAATATTAAAAATTTTTTTATTACTTCTGTAAAGATTTATAAGTAATTATTCCTCTTCATTGGAAAACTTGTAATTCATTGAACATTAGTGACGTCATTTGGTCTGATATAGATCTCGCGAGACATGTTTCATGCGATCATCAGTGAATTTGTGGCCGGATTAAAGGACCATAGCAGTGAAGTTTTTAAAGTTATGGTGGCAAACTTTGTTCTGAAAAACTGCATATTTTCCCTTTAATAGTGATTAACCTTTTTCTTGCCAAAATCAAGATAAGTTGTAAGTGTTTTAACCGGAGTAAAGAAGAAATTACTGAATAACTAAAATTACCAAAGGTATATGAGAGCCACAATTTGGACAGAAGTGAGACAATCCTCTGAACAACAAACCAAGTTTTTCCTACCTCAATAGCTCATCAAAAACAATATTGATATGAAATTTTAATGTCCATTCACTATCATGGGGATGCCGAGATGTAAATGATACTGGCTGAGAAATTGAGGATTTTTTGAACTTTTTTGTGTTTGATTTAATTTATGGTCTCAAATGATTTAAAGACTTCTGCATTATGCAAACAATAAAGACATTTTAAAGTTCAATCTTGTTTGGATCTCTGGCTGTTCCTTCTGTGTGGCACTGATTTATCATAATACTATTCCATAAAAAGGGGGAAAAAACAGATTTTAGAGATTATTGACTTATTTTACTGATGATTATTGCTTGTAAAATTCTGAAATATATAATTGTAAGAAGATTGAGCTGGTATATTGAGAATTTTGGCATTTTAGCCAATGAACAAACAGGATTAAGACAATACAGGCCAACTAACCAGCATGTTGCTCTCTTTGGATAAATGCATTGGATACATACATACATACATAACGATGTGGAGAAGCCATGAACTTTACCAACTGGTTAACAGGTTTAAACTTCTCCATCATCAGTAGAGGGACCCTAATACGAATGACTTTATTTGAAATAAAATTAAGGTGATAATGGTGAATCTTAAGGCCTGAAGACTATCTGTGCAGTAGAAATCTACATTACAGTCAATGACAGTAAAAAATAACTATTGGAATACAATATTAATTATACATTGACGAAATGATACTTTCAATAGAGATGCATTGTATAAAAAACACATTCTTTTAGATGTTTTTGCAGATCTAAAACTCGACTATCCCTAGGCTTAATGGGAAAATCATTGTTTAAATCGATATTTAACGTTAATGTTCCGAGTGAGTGAAATATGAGAGTGCAGTTTTCTTCATCAACACATTTTCTTGACTATTACAATTCTTATTCAAATTCTTCGAAACCGACTACACATTGTAGGACTGTATGCTTACCGTCCCGTGGTATGTATTACGTTTACTGCAAGACATGATGTTCACAGGAAATGAGAACAGCATGTGAAATGAAAATAAAAAAAAAAATTTGGCGAAATGTTCTTATCTTTGTCAGGATCCTGGAAAAAGCGTGAAAGAATTCTATTTTCTTGTTTCTACTTTCACAAAAGGAATTGCCTGATTTAGTGGTATGATTATGATGATCTTCACAGAGTGATAGTAGTATCTCTATTGATACAATCCACCGTTATCATCATTCGAAATGAAACTGTAGTGATCCCTTTCTCACGTCCTTAATTAACAACGGAATTGGAATTTCCCCTTCTCAGACCATCTGGAAAGGGTGAAATAAATTCCCACGTTCTGAGGTACGGACGCACGGTTCGGACAGGAAATGCACTTCCAACCCCCTTTTCCTCTGAGGGGAAGGAGGCGCGCGCGGCAGAACGTTGTATACCAGTTGAAAGAGCAATACGAACAACCCCAGTTGGTACGCAACTGTCTCTATGATGTAGTAGACAATGTAATAAACGCTTTCTTGAAACTGAAGCCTTGATTCTGCACTTCGCACTGACCACTAATGCCTAAAAAATTGTAACCGGTCAGGGATATATATATGAGATCCTAATTTTTGTTTAGTCTCTTGCATTGCAGCGATTGTTGATAAATTTGTGTTAGTAAATGATAATTGCAAACAACATCATATTCACTTGATGTATGATATTTTTTCGAA
>JAPDSC010066638.1:0-50789 GCA_026290005.1 Latrodectus geometricus | reverse complement strand
GAAAATATCTGGCCGGGAATAAAAGCGATAGTCTGATTGTCTTTCAGATTATCCGATCGTCAAACTTGACTTATTCTGCTACCTACCCTATCTGCCAAAAGGTAGAAAAGGAATGAAAAAAGTTGTATCTCTCACCTTGAATCAGGATGGGGAAGATGACTAAAAGAGATGATACCCAAGATGGAATCGCTTTCCACCTTTCCATAGCCCCGATTCTTCTGTGCACCTCTTTCCCCAGTTTGACAAGCGCGTGGGTAGTGGAAACATAACGCCCTTCTTGGCGCTGTAACGTTGCTTTCCCCGCCAAACCCATTCGCCAATCGGTGCCTTGGCTGCATAAAGGGATCAACGAGGCAATGCCTGTATCGATTAAAAAAAAAGGAACCGGAAAAACACGGCAGATTAAAAGTAGCAAAACTAGCAGAGATTGTAAATGTTTTATTTAAGTGACTAGAGAGTTGAATGGTGTGCTTCAATAACTTTCCGCGATGTTTTGTGTCCAGCACAGCTGTGCTAGAAGTTTAATTACAGAGAATTATAAATTCCTGGCAGAATCAAAACTTTTGATGCTAAGTTTAAACTACACAATTTGTTTTAAAAAATTTTTCATGCAATTTTATTTGTTTATGAAATTATTATTTTAAATGGAGAATTCCGTACATAAATTTCTGAATAATATTGTTTAGAATATAAAAATTGAATAAGAAAGTAAATTAAGGAACTAAAGTTTAAATGATATAAAAATTGTTTGAATATATTTGAATAAAATGCTTTCAAAGATTGTTATCACAACCAAAATATACTTCTAACGTTTAAAATGAGAAAATATTTTCAAATTTAAAGAAATATGTAATTAATTTACAATCTAAATTAGTAGTTGTAAAGAAAACTACATTTATTAATGTGGCTTTATTTCTTTTTGATTTTCGAGTTTAATTATTATTATCAATTCATTGGTATCTGTGTGTGTGAGAGAGAATTTTCAAAATGCCTGAATAAAATATATCGTAGTTCAATAAGTTTAATTTGAATTACACAAGCGCGCGCACGCATATATATTTTAATAAATCGGAGATAATCATCAAATCATTGAATTACTCAACGAGGAAACTAAAAATATGTTTTTCTTCACATATGCTATACTTCATAATTATTATCATATTAATTATTATATTCTTATTCATAATAATTATATTAAAGAATTAATTTCATGTAAGAAGTAAACAATTCGTCATGGAAAATATTCAATCATCAAATTATGCCAAACATAAATCTTCCAAAAATTTAGTATTAAGGTTAAAAAATTTTTAATTTAGAATCACAAAATTTTAGAATTTCTTTTCTTTATGTCTAAAACAATAACATATGCATATAATTTCATGCGTTCGTTACAAAAAATATGATGTGTATAAATATAATATGTAAAATATGATGATATATTTCGTGATTATAAGTCAAACCAATTATACTTGAGAATTTGTCAGCAAGATAATAAGAAATAACTGAATTGGAAAAATTCTTATAAAGCTTACAGGATAAAAAGATGTATGTGCAAATCTTTTATTAGTTTTAATAACCTATCTTTACTTAGTTATAAGTTTTTCGTTCATTCTTCATCAATAATTATCTGTGCGCAAATAATTATACTCTAATGATTCATTATTTTTTGCAACCAGTAATTTCTTTATATAACCTAGGCCTTTTTGCCAATACAGATAGTGGACTTCATAATTCACAGTAACAAACTATTCTTCTTCCACGTATTTAATTTTGGATTTATCTCACGCTTATTTATTTTAAAAATGTAGGTATCATACATTTTTAATCATTTTGAAGATTTTACTTATAATAGCATTCTTCACCGTTAGATGTCATATCTATTGGTTGAAATCTATGATAAGTAAAAATTCAAATATTTATAGATAAAAATTTATTATTCTTAAATTTTTATTTTTTTCATAATTTTTTGCATAGATATATCATTTTAACTCAAGCTACAGTTTTATGCCTTTTTTGTAAACAAAATGTCAAGCTACTTCAAAATTTGCATCTTAGAAAATGTACTTTAATTTATTAAGCTATTTCAATAATTTATCATACTTAGCTTACAGCAAATAGAAATTGAATTCATTTTATTTCCAGTAGAAAACTAATTCACGAAAATAAATTTACTATAATTTACATCATGCACTATACCTGCTTTCTATGCGCCATATTTTCTATGATTTATTTATAAAGTGAACTTTAGAATTTTATACAGTTTTATTGTCATTGTGAAAATCATTGATAATTCCGAAGTAAACACATTCAGTTGTAATTATTAGTAATGAAAACTGAAAAAAAAGTAATTAATAACAAAGTAAAGTGAATTAGTAACAAAATAAAGCCGTTCTTTTAAAAGAAAGGCTTTATTTTGTTATTAATTCATCACTGATATCTCCTTTTCTATCACTTAATTCCCCTAATTCTTAGAAAGCTCTTTATTCTACGAACACTTGAACTCAAATTACATTCATCATATATATAAGACATCGATTGTAATATTTATAATTGCTTAAAAATTAAATTTCTTATTAATACTCGTTATTTTAATAAAGTATATTATCTAATAACTAGATAAAATGGTTAGTTAAGGCGTCGTTCTCGTCACCAGAAGGTGGTGAGTTCGAATCCCAGCTTAACCGAAGATCCGTTGTGTTCACTAATGGTGACTGGGGCACGTAAAATCTGTCGGGTCGCAATGTCCTCCATGTTCCTATTACAAATTAATACCTCTAGGGCTGGTTGGAGCCTGGATATGGGTCTTCACTGGTTCAATCTCTAAATTGGAATATTCAGATGGTGCTGCTACCTATGAGCCAAAAGTGTACTTCCATCTTCGTATGAGAGTGCTCTATTCAAAAACGGAAGACGCTCCCTGTCTGACTTCATTCGCCTAGTCTCTTGACGGCCGGACTTGGCATTGCCACGTGTCTTCATAACCACTAGATAAAAGTATAGTTACTATATATATATCAAAATACATAAAAAAAATTAGCAGGGGTTGTTTTAAGAAGAATCTGGATATTTTTTGTTCAACTTTGGCAACATATATCAATATATAACAATATGCAACATATTTTCATAAATAGTGAGTAATATTGACGTATTACAAAGGAAAAAATCCAGATAGATTCAAAGCTCCATCGGCAAATGCTCATTGTATATGTCCCATTGTTCAACAATCACCAGGGTTGAATCCTGAGCATTACCCTCAAAAAGCGTGGTACATGGCTATAAATCCTGTGCAACTTGCTGTTTCTTATTTATACTCTGTGCCCAACTTAAGATTAACAGCTTACTTAAAACTAGTTAATTATTAAAATTTTTTAAAAATGATTTTATTCATACTTGCTAATAAGATTCTGAACAATTTTGTGCGTCGTAAATTTTAAATGTATTTTAAGCAATATTTTCATTATAAGTAGTGAATAATTCAGTAACTGAAATGAAAAATGGAAATACGTAATTCAATCAGAACTATTTGTTTTAGGTGAAACACAAAATACTTTAATTCACTATCAAATTCAAAGTCTCATATTGGGGAGCAAATAGCTTAGAGAATTATAACACTTTGTGTAACATAATATGAAATTCTAGTCCTATAAGTTATATACCATTAATAAGTTATATATAATTGCTATTTTTGAATATCATATTTATAAATAAATAAGCATCTATAGAATTTAGAGATCAAAAAGATCTTTTCAGATAAAAATAATCATTTGTTTTCAATTATTAAAGTGACGGCAATTCTTCATCTAATTATATGATACTTTAATTATTAATAATAATAATATTTCAATAATATTTTTACACATATAAATCCTTATTATGTGAACTAAACTTTTTATTTCTCTTTATAGATATTTAGATTTTCCTTCATTTTTCTGGTCAAAACCTTACATATTATACCTATACTTATATGCACATATAAACTAAAACTAAAATGCTCCCTTTAGTTTCTAAATCAGAATGTGTTTGATTTTTTTTAACCAAACACACGTCAAATAAAAGTAAATTCTTGTATATTTCAAAACTTTCAATATTTTTTAATTTGATTTGTTGTTTCAATGATAGATACTTTAATGACATAATTTTAATAAGATTGTTTCGTTTTGATAAAGTCTGCTTTCGAACATTTATTTCAATACTATATAGAAAAAATTATAAAATCTGAGTTTTATATTATTTACCAAACTTTATATATATATATATATATATATATATATATATATATATATATATATATATATATATATCCACCTAAAGTTGTCCATCATTCATACGGAATTGATTCAGAAGACAGTGTTTCTTTGATATGATTACTATTTTAAAAGTTAAATATTATATCAACACCTAGCTACAATTAAAAGCACATAATTAATAATAGTTATTATTAATTATGTGATTTTAGTTGTAGCTAAATGTAGACACAATAAACTTTTAAAATTGTTTGTTGTAAAATTGTTGTGTAAAATATGTTGCTCATTTTGAAAATACTGGAAATTTCAAAATTATTATTGTGCAATTTAAATTCCAAGCGTCACTTTTCAAGTAATACTTGAAAGTAATATTTACAGTCCATAATAAAATCATAACAATTAGTTTATTTTCATTTATTTTCAAAATGATTATTCATGTTCTAACTAATTTGAAAATGAAAGAAATAAAACAGTTTTCTCATTAATTATTATGGTTTTGTTTAGTCATATGTCAACAACCTTTTTTTATGTACGAGGACTAATTAACCAGGACTAACACAGTCTAAAGCATATTCCGAAATACTACAAACACCCAAGCCATAAGCAGGATTAGAACCCACGAGCTTTGAACAAGATGCCAAACCTCTAACCATACGGTTGCCATTTTAGCCATCAGTTATTACGATTCTTATCAAAATAATAAAAGTATCCTCTTTTACAAAAATGAAAAAAATATAAAAAATTTCAACAAGTAAAGCGTCTTTTTACAATTTTTTTTTATTTTATTTTATCATCCAAAAAATAATGTAAATTAGATTTTCTTCTTACTATCTAGTGGATTATTTTCTAACTTAGATAAATAAAAGTATATTGTAATTAATTCTCAGTTTAGGAATTTAACTGCGAAATTGAGTACAAATTTTAAATTATGTATTAAATATTTTCTCAATTTCCCCAAATTACGATAAATAATTTGTGTATAGAAAGTTTTTCAATGATTTTTACTAAAATAAATAAAGTGAAAAGGGTAAAATGAAGGAGTGTTAGCGATTTTTGTGGTGTCTATAACTATATATAATCTCAACATTCTCATACAAGCCTCAATACAAATCTTTAGATAAGCCTTCTCTTATAACATGCTTCTTTCAATTACTTACAAGTATATATAAAATTTATTTTAAATTTAATGTTAACTGTACTTCCAAAGAAAATTAATATCCTGATTAGTACATAAGATATATCTTTACCATGACATATATTTTAAGTACAACAAATAGCCTTAAGTATCAAACAACATCATGATATCAAATATATGTAAATTACTCTTAAAATCTTCCATCGAAATACTTGAATAAACTCACATGAAGCAAGATGTTAATATCAACATCGAATGAAATTGCTTTCAGTTAAATATGCGTATTACATATTCCAGATTTGCCTCAACTTGATTATCGATTCGAAACTCTTTACTGAATCGATTTGTCACATGTTGTGAGGGGCGGTAAGCCTAGCGTTAAAGCTTCTGTCACGGCATTTCCTGATGTTTGTCAATGGGAGTGAAGAGCAATTGACAAAGATTGGAATAATACATAAGATAGAGAAGATAGAATGGATTTCTAGTAATTTATGGCGTATTAATTCTCGAAATCAGCATTAATATGCATTCCAAACTTGATGTTTGCTTCCTATAATAAAGGATAAAAATTTAATTTGGAAAGTATTTGTGACTTGTAATATTTCCGTGTTAACTCATAAATCTCAGTAAAATTTTAAAACTAAATGCTACAGTTATAAAAGTTTATTTTAATATCTTGCAAAATATGAAAAAGTGTTAAAGCACCTAACCAGTTTTTTTCTTTTTCATATGTAATTTAAGCACAATGAAATGCATGTGTATGTTAATAAAGCAGTGCAAAATATTGTATCATAATTATTTTTTAAAGAAAAAAAACTGTCGCCCAACCTGTCTAGTGGTTAGCGTACCTGACTAAAGATGGGTGGGACCTGGGTTCAAATCCTGGCTCGAGCATGGATGTACTTTCTGTCTCTCTCTTTCTTGTCTTTGTCCTTTCTTTGTGTGTGAATGGTTGCCTACCCTATAAACGGGTACCTATGACATGTGTGTACTGAGGAAGTCGGACTCCACACCAAATATGGTTCAGTTGGAAAAGTGGAGCAGCGCATCCCATATTGCCAGCCTGGCTAGCACACGACAACAACAACAAAGAAAAAAACTGAAAAATGGGTAGCGACATGAACAACATTCAAAGGAAACGACCGCTTTTAATAACTTTTTACATGTTAAGTATTTTAAATATTTATCATAAAAATGTACAAAAGTTTATTTTATATTAAATAACTGCAATAGTACAATTTTCAATTTGAAAATTGAATTTGTTAACGTATTTTTGACTATGATATATTTTTAACTTTGACAATAAATAAATGGCTTTTAATAATAAAATTTTTTTCCTATCAATAATTTGTAGTTTAATAATTTGTTTATTAGGATATGAAGTGCTTCAAAAAATACCATCATGAATTTCAAATTTCAAATTGGCAACTGACACATAAATTCTACAAATAGAAAAATTCTTAAATAAAAAATTAAAATTTTTTTATTAAAAATATATTAAATTACGAGCAGTTTCCTAGAAATCAATGCTGAAAAACATGCTAGTCTGTTATTAAATTATGGCAGGCTGTCAAGACACAATTTTATTAGTTACAATCGGCATCACTAATTAAAAGAAGGAGAAACCTTATCTTCCTTATCTAAAAATCATTATCAACTATGTAAAGGAATAGTTTATTAATAAATCATTGAACTATGAACTACGGATGAGAATTTAGAAGAGAAACAATGATCACAGAATTGATGCAATTTTTGCAGTTCAAATGATCAAGAAAACAAAATATCTTTCAAATAAGCTAAAACCAACAAAAGCTGCTGATTTTATTCTACCGTTTGTGAAAAAAACATTTCTATTGTTATTATCTACATCAATCATGTAGTACTTGTGGTGCGATGGAAACGAGTCGTTTATTTGTATATCTCGGATGAACTGTTATTTTGAGCTTCTAATACCGGTGAAGAAAAGAAAAGCATGCCTTTGATAGTACTTGTTAAAATTAATTTTTTTATGCATATTATAGACGGAAGAGTCAATTATAAATAATCTAATTGCCCATTATTTGTTGACAAAATTCAGTTAGTCTTTCGCAATGGAAAAAAAAAAAAAAAAGCCGGAAACGGATGCTAAACGAAATCTACACGAACTAAAAGTGACGTTATTATTATCGTCATAATAACGTCAATTGCTCAGTTGCCTGAAATGTCACTCACAAATTCTGAAAAGAATTTAAATTACCTTAAAATTAAAAAGGCCCTTAAAAGAAAATTATGTCATTTAGAAATTGTATTTAACTGTGAAAACGCATATTTTTAAAAGATTATTGACCACATATATTTCTCTCAAAATTTATGAATAGTGGCATTGTTACTTTGTAAAATAATTCCTGACATTAAGACTTTTTTGTAAATCAAAAAATAGTTATGAAGTTCAATTTGTTTTTTACAACATTATTCAAAATATTTTATTTTGAGGCATACCCACGATCCAAATGTGTGTTATTGTGCATATATCTTTTTCTCAACCGAGCATTTTTTAAAAGATTCATTGTTCAAAATAAGGTTCCCGACCTTGAACCTGGAACATCCCAACAACTTAATCACAAATACGATATCCTGAAAAAGATGGTTATAGATAGATTCGACTATTTATTTGATCATTGATTATTATTGGCAAGCGATCTATTACCCATTCCTTCGATTCCGTCTTCAGACATAATACATTGTGATGAAATATTTGATCAACAAAATTTTGTATTTCCAGTAACTATGCATCCCTTGATGTCTTTCATTTGGCTTATATATACAATATAATTGAACCTTTCACGAAAAGTAAAACAATTTTCCAATTGAAAAAGAAGCATTATATAAAAATTAATTTTTAATTCCTGACAATTATGCATTCTGATGTATTTTTATGGTCTATCAATGTATAGAAATTAAGTGACTGAACGATTTTCGAAATATGTAATGCAATTTCTTCTATCTGAAAAAAACCTCGATATTTCCGAATTTGAATCTGATTTGCTTAAGACAGTCTTTCAGAATTCTCAACATCCTTTATGAAACAGGTAAACTAAAAGCAAGTTTTCGAGAGTGGAAATAGATTCCATAGATTGCTATCGATGACGTATGAAAAACAGTTTATTACGTCATTATACAATGGCGGCATCGATAACAAACATATAAGGCCTTCGTATGTTTAAAGAACTAATCATTAAAGTAATGAGTATTCAAAAAAGTGATCATATTCCTCATTGAAGAATCTTACAAATTAAAAATTTTAAGTTGATTTTTTATGCCTTTTTAAAGTTTTTTAAACATATATTGTATAATATAATGCAATTTTTTTATTTATTTTACATTTTTTTAAAATACGAAAAATGCATTCAAACAGATAAATTTTATTTTCATTTGCAATTTTGTACTTCTTGCTCAATTGTCAAGGAGTGTTTCTTTCAAAAGATGCGAAAATTTTAGAGCACATTAATATTCACATTCAAAATAGTGTGAACTTACACATGTCAAAGAACTAGTGTATATCATATACTAAAGGTTCTGCCTGTTGAATTTTTTATTTAGCTTATGTAATCAATCAAACGTTCCAGTAGATCATTTCAATGAATTATTGCTCCATAACTTACATTCGTGCATACTTTTAAGGAATAAACAATAATAAACTAGACATAACATTTTAACCAAAACATAATGCCTAGTTTATTCATTTTTGCATGAGATGATAAAACGAAAAAATGATTTGTAATTTTTAAAAATGATCGCCAATTATATTCAGTTAAGCGATTATTGCGAAAATCAAGTTTTTATATCCATAATTTCCAAGGAAAAATTCTAAATGTCCTAACTTCAAATAAAAATTATGGTTCTTTCACCAATTATAAAATCATATAACGCTACAATGTTACGTCATTTTAAGCTGCTTCAAGAGGTCATTGCAATTACATGTCGAAAGAATTTTCTTCGGCGAAAAATAACATATTAGTCTTCGGTTACGGTTATTTATATATAACAAAACATCATTAAACATAAGTAGAATGTAAATTCTTGCAATAGTTAACATTCTTGCATTGACTTATTGCTAATATATTAATTATAATATTGATATCGTTTTCATTTTCATTTGATTTGCAACTGCTTAAACTTTAACCCTAAGATTCACGACTAGTGAAAACGAACACGCAAGCCATTTCATTTGTAAGTGTTTTTATTGAATAAAGTTCTGAGTCATAATACACACATGACATTAATAACATCATAAGTCAGGCAATCAAAGGTTGTTCTGTAGTTTTACAGAGCAATGAAAGAGCATTTATTACTATTTAACTAATCCCAACAGGAAGTGTGAAATAAAGGAAAGGCTTGAACGAATGTTTTCCTTGTTTAAAGCAGTTATTTTTTTCTCTTTCATATTTCTAATACAAACACTCGCAATAGCTGCGTCTGCAATTCGATAACAAAGCTGAGTTATTATCTGTTTGTAAATAGCAATATGTACACCTACAACCGATATTACAAATCCGTTTGTTCAATGAAATTTAACAGCATTGACTTTAAATAGGCATTATAAATTTATTTATATTCAACAAAATAATAAGCTACTGTGCACCAAGCGCATTTTGTAATCTCGTACCATTACTTTTTAGAAAAATAGATATTATTAACGATATTCTCATTTATTTATCAACAGTAATAGTGAAAAATTGGGAAAAAATTTCAATGTCATTCATTTTGTTTACAGTGACATTTCCATTAATTTTTTAAAGGTATGCCGTAAAATATTTTGATGGAGATGGGAATAGAAGGTATGTAAGAAACAAACGAACTTGGAATTCGCAATACACAGATTAAAGGTTCGACATTTATTGAAATAAATTACAATTAGAGAAAAGAATTGGCTTACAAAAATATTGCAGACCAACAGCGAATGTGAATTTAATATTATAATCTTGAATATTTTAAAATTAACACAAACTATGAAAAATTAATTAAACTAAAAAATTGTAATTGATATTGGTATAATTTCTGAAACATTAGAGAGATATTAATTTCTCGGAATGGTGATTTAAACTTATACGAAATGATAAAATTTGGAGATTTTTTGCGCAAAACATTTTATTGAATAATTCTATATTTAACTAATTTAAGACATTAGATTTCATTAATATTTTAAAACCTGAAAAAATAATGCAAGAAATGGCTTACCGAAAACAAAGTTATAAAAATGAGTTATTTCAGATTAGTTTTTCATTTCTCATTCCGTCAAATTTTACATATTAGTGCAATGCGATTTTTGTATACTTCACTCAAAACATTCACATCTTTTTAATAGAACGGAAATTTTTTTCTCCCATTAACACACTTTTAAGTCAGTCTGATTTTAATAAAGATTTTACATAAATTATAAACTAATTGGAAACTATCTAATACTAATTTAAATTTTGAAGTAACGAAATCTAATATTTCTTTACATATAAAAGCAATAGCAATTTTTTTTTTCATCAATCAAAGATGATTTCAAGATTATAAGTAACATTAAATAATTGAAAAAGTAACATTAAATAATTCTAAATTTTCCTTTGAAAGAAATTTATTCATTTTTACAAATGGCTTATGATTATTTGAAACTACATTTTTAATAGTAACTGTAAATAACTTTGGATAAATGAAAAAATACACAATGGATTACATGATTTCAAGCTTTATATATATTAAGTTGGGGAAAAAGTAATCCATTATTTTTTCGGTAGATGTCTGTAGTGATCGATATTTCGTGAGGTATCTATCAAACAATTTCTGATTTTTGCTCGTTGGAAAGGTGACATTTGACACTAAAATATCCTCTTGCTGTTTTTTGTTTGATTAATTCATTTACGAGTACAAGGTTTTAAAAATGGAAGACAACAAACAGAAAATTCGATACATTTTCGTTTTTTCTCTTGTAACGGCGAAAAAGATAGCCGGGTGGCTAAAATTGTGAAAGGTGTTAATCGTCCTATATAAGACTGTAACAACCAGTTACGTACAATTTTTGTTTCGTCGATTCCGTTCGGGTGTTTTTGATGTTAGAGATGCATCTCGCATGTGGATACAGCATCGTCGAAAATGTCTATAATATATCAAAATGATCGAAGTTAACCGCATGTCAGCAGTCGTAACGCGTAAGACCTAAAAATCTACATGAAAGCTGTTTTAAACCTTTTTACAAAGTGAATCCAAAAGAAGTTACATAAAGTTCACGTAAAAATAACGGATTTCTTTTTCCCCAATCTAATATATATATATATATATATATATATATATATAATATCATTTGAATTTTACTCAAGGAGAATCTCCGAATCATACAAACCTAATCTTTTATGAGTCTTAACCAGACTTTTAAGGAATCCATCAATATAAATGCTGAGTAATATTTTTGAGAGAGCGTTGTAATGCTATCACTTTGAATATTTCACAGAAAATAATTCAAATTTGATACATTGATCAATAAAATTCCTTTCCGATTTTGTACATAACGTCGCAGTAACTGTGCTAGTTTTGTATAAGTGCAAAAGTAACTAAGCGACTTCCAATATATTTATAGAAAATTATTAAAATTAAAAATTGTAAAACAAAATAAAATATTCATTGGAAAAAAGGATAGAGAGTCTTTTATTGCAACTTGTCTTCTAAATCTCTTGGATTTTAAGAACAAAATTCATCTCAAATATTTTGTTGGCATTATTTAGTCTGATTTATAATCTATTCGTAACATGTCAAAGGATCAACCTATTAAAACTATTTTTAAATTGAATAATATTTCTTGCTTATTATTAATACTAATCGTTGTTTTTAAGTACTAAAGGAAAAATTTTCTTGTATTTCGCTCTTTTGATTTTAAATGAATATGACGCGAAAATGATAATAATAATGCAATTTTCTGTTTTTTTTTTTTTTTTTTTTAATTATTATTATTATTATTTTAACCGTATTTATTAAAAAAAATGTTCAATAATATGAAAAAGAATGAAAAAAATTAATGAAAATTTGCTTTATATATATATATATATATATATACACACGGTTCAAAACAATTAAGGAATATTAAGACAATGGAGAGAACTTGCTCTTGGGTCATTGTTTAGATGATTGATACATGATCGAAAGAAGTGACATTCTAAATGAAAAAAATTACCCGTATTTTTCAAAAAAGGATGCATTTTTTGTGAGCTTGGATACAAAAGAAAGAAAATAATATTTTTGCATATGAAAAAAAAGGTGATTCCTTGAAAGAAAATGGATTTTGTTTGAGGTTATGATCTCTTTATATGGTCAATAAAGTTGTACACTTTTAAGACATCGAGTTAATAAAGCTGTTAATGAAGAGTTGGAAAAATCGGTCCCAAATCTCCATGATTTTTTGCAGTTGTAAGACAGTTTGTGGATATTGTAAGCTATCTACAACTCGTCTGTGTATAGAATGTTCCAAACTTGCTTTACTGGGTCCATGTAAGGTGAAGACATTGATGATTGATTCTATTCCGATTCCTTCTTCGAAAAAATATCATACATCAAGTGAATATGATGTTGTTTGCAATTGTCATTTACTAACACAAATTTATCACCAATCGCTGCAATGCAAGAGAAAATTAGGATCTCATCTATATATCCCTGACCGGTTACAATTTTAGGGATTAGTGGTCAGTGCGAAGTGCAGAATCAAGGCTTCAGTTTCAAGAAAGCGTTTATTACATTGTCTACTACATCACAGAGACAATTGCGTACCAACTGGGGTTGTTCGTATTGCTCTTTCAACTGGTATACAACGTTCTGCCGCGCGCGCCTCCTTCCCCTCAGAGGAAAAAGGGGTTGGAAGTGCATTTCCTGTTCGAACCGTGCGTCCGTACCTCAGAACGTGGGAATTTATTTCACCCTTTCCAGATGGTCTGAGAAGGGGAAATTCCAATTCCGTAGTTAATTAAGGACGTGAGAAAGGGATCACTACAGTTTCATTTCAAATGATGGTATCGGTGGATTGTATCAATAGAGATACCACTATCATTCTGTGAAGATCATCATAATCATACCACTAAATCAGACACTTCCTTTCGTGAAAGTAGAAACATGAAAATAGAATCCTTTCACGCTTTTTCCAGGATCCTGACAAAGATAAGAACATATCGCCAATTTTTTTTTTTTTTATTTTCATTTCACATGCTGTTCTCATTTCCTGTGAACATCATGTCTTGCAGTAAACGTAATACATACCACGGGACGGTAAGCATACAGTCCTACAATGTGTAGTCGGTTTCGAAGAATTTGAGTAAGAATTGTAGGAGTCAAGAAAATGTGTTGATGAAGAAAACTGCACTCTCATATTTCACTCACTCGGAACATTAACGTTAAATATCGATTTAAACAATGATTTTCCCATTAAGCCTAGAGATAGTCGGGTTTTAGATCTGCAAAAACATCTAAAAGAATGTGTTTTTTATACAATGCATCTCTATTGAAAGTATCATTTCGTCAATGTATAATCAATATTGTATTCCAATAGTTATTTTTTACTGTCATTGACTGTGATGTAGATTTCTACTGCGCAGATAGTCTTCAGGCCTTAAGATTCACCATTATCACCTTAATTTTATTTCAAATAAAGTCATTCGTATTAGGGTCCCTCTACTGATGATGGAGAAGTTTAAACCTGTTAACCAGTTGGTAAAGTTCATGGCTTCTCCACATCGTTATGTATGTATGTATCCAATGCATTTATCCAAGGAGAGCGACATGCTGGTTAGTTGGCCTGTATTGTCTTAATCCTGTTTGTTCATTGGCTAAAATGCCAAAATTTTCAATATACCAGCTCAATCTTTTTACAATTATATTTTTCAGAGTTTTACATACAATAATCATCAGTAAAAAAAGGTCAATAATCTCTAAAATCTGTTTTTTCCCCCTTTTTATGGAATAGTATTATGATATTTCATTGCCACACAGAAGGAACAGCTAGAGATCCAAATAAGATTGAACTTTAAAATGTCTTTATTGTTTGTATAATGCAGAAAAGTCTTTAAATCATTTGAGACCATAAATTAATTCAAACACAAAAAAGTTAAAAAAAAATCCTCAACTTCTCAGCGAGTATCATTTACATCTCGGCATCCCTATGATAGTGACTGGACATTAAAACTTCCTATCAATATTGTTTTTGATGAGCTAGAGGTAGCAAAAACTTTGTTTGTTGTTCAGAGGATTGTCTCGCTTTTATCCAAACTGTGACTCTCATATATCTTTGGTAACTTTAGTTATTCAGTAATTCCTTCTTTACTCCGGTTAAAACACTTGCAACTTATCTCGCTTTTGGCAAGAAAAAGGTTAATCACCATTTAAGGGAAAATATGCAGTTTTTTCAGAACAAAGTTTGCCACCATAACTTTAAAAACTTCACAGCTATGGTCTTTTAATCAGGCCACAAATTCACTGATGATCGCATGGAACGTGTATCGTGAGACAGGCTGGGCGTCTCATGAGAGATCTATATCAGACCAAATGACGTCACTAATGTTCAATGAATTACAAGTTTTCCATTGAAGAGGAAGAATTAATTATAAATCTTTACAGAAGTAATAAAATTTTTTTAATATTGTTATTTGTATAATTTAAATTTATATATATATATTACTACTGCATTAAAATTATGAACAATGCAAATATTTTATGATTCAAAATATTCAATTTATATCACAAGTAATATTCTATTTAAATATTCTAGTTAAATATTCCATTTAATGTAGATAAATAAGTACAATTAATTTAAGAAAATTTCTCTCTGCTCTTTCTTTTTAAACAATAAAAATCCAAAATTGTATAACAATTATGAGTAAATCATATAGCCTAAAATATATTTATAAGATTAAGCAATTTTTAACCTTGATGCCTTAGCCTTAAATTATTTTGCAATTCACATTTTTCTTCAATAAAGAATTGTGAAGTTCATCAATACAAATTTAATGTTATTATTCCTAGTTTACAGAATTAAATTTTCAAATTCTTAACTATGTTTTTTGTTTCCTAAAATTATTCATATGCAACGTAGAGATGTTGGATTAAATAGGTGTCGCAAATTGATGTCGAATTATTTTTTATCTTCTAGGAATGCAAAGAACACAAAGTAAAATTACATGAATTATTTTATAAACTAAAAACACTCTTAACATTCTTTTTATACATCATCATTCTTTCCCTTCCTCTCCAAAACAGAAACTATGTCTGACTCGCACGCGTTTCCTTGCCTTCACAGCACCATCTCTCAATCTTTACAATCTTTTATTCCTCCTTTCTTGGAAAAAACCTTTCACGGAATGGTAAGTTATGGTTTTCAACTCAATTCAAGAAAACCAAGAAACATAATAGTAATTTAAAAATGTTCACTAAAATTAATGTTTATATATATATATATATATATATATATATATATATATATCCCTTTTTAAGGAACATTTTAAAACAAACAAATTAATTTTAAAAAGAAACATACATTTACAAAGCTTAGAAAATATACACTAAAATTTAGTTTGCAATAAAATAAATAATTACATATTTTCAAATTTTAAGAGATACATTAAACTATCAGCATTCAGGTGGTCTTTTCCATTACGATAAACTATCCTGGCTCTCATGAACATATTTTTTCTATTTTGGCTTTCAAAATTTCAGACCATCTCTGTGTAGAAGTCTATAAAGTTTGGCACAAATTGGCCTGTTAGAATCTAGCTCAATGTCAGGTTCAGACAAATCTAGGCAACCAGGTTTATTTCTAAAGGTTGTGTATTTTATAATAAGTTCACCAATTTGAGTTTCAGATAATTGAATATTTGATTATGTAAGCTACTATTATTTCCTTCAAATCATAATCTTGGTTTAGGAATTTCATAGTCCTCTTTGCAATTGTTTACAATTGATCCCTTTTAATACTACAAGTTAACGTTTTCTTCTCTCCGAAAACACGGCTTTATCATATTTACATGATAAACCTGAGTTTTGTCACTGTTCGGAAACTGAACAACATAGTAAGTCTCTGAATGTTGTTTAAATATTTCTCCTGCACTAACCCAATTCATGCTTTACCGTATTTAGTTTAAGGTATTTGGTTTTGATGGGGTGATAACAAGACCAAGATCGTATTTCTAAATTATCGCTTTTCAACGTTTCTATCATACAACTATTTCTGTTTTTCTTTTGCTGTTGGCATATTTTCTACAGCAAGGTCCTGACAATGCTTCATGCACTTTAAAAGTTCAAAAACATATAAAATAATAATTTTCTTCTTCAGTTTCCTCTGTTAATTTCTCATATAATAACATCATTGGAGTTCTCAAGTTCCGGCCATGAACTAGCTAAGCTGTAACCAGTACTGTCGTGTGTCAATGTCTTCAAAGCAAAGAGTACATATGGTAAGACTTTCTCCCAGTCTTCAAATTCTAGACTAAGCACTAGGAGTACTCTCTTCAAAATCCAATGCATCCTTTCCACTGAGTTGCTTTGAGGATGTCGGACATAACTTTTAGCAACTCGCATGTAAAATTTGTCCAAAAATTCTGGAGTAGAAATAATATCTGGATATTTTGATGACATGCATATCACAGTTATTATATACTGTTCCCTAAACTGCTGATAGGCAATTATACACAAGATCAATACTCAACTCAGTAAATATTTCAGAAGTAAATGGTACGATTTTCAGTGGCGCTTTTTCTTCTTTCGAGGCTATCTAACTCGTTGACAGTAATAACAAGTTTTGACGAACTTTTCAACTTCATTATAATAGTTTGGCCAATAGAAAGTCTTAATAAGAGCATATTTAGTTTTACTTACGCTTAAATGGTCGGTGATTTGTTCATGATAAAACGTTTTTAGTTGATCACGAAATTTTTCTGGAACAACCAACAATTTTGTTTCATTTTTATCTTTCTTTCTATAGAAAGCCTGTTATTCTCTAAGAAGTACTTGTTTGCTTTTGAAGTACACTTTTGTGTTTCTGCAATAGGGGATTTTAATTCTTCACTATTTTGTTGCCTTTTGATGAAATCTTTGCTAGAAACTTTTATAAGATCTTTCGCATTTTTATATTTTTCCAACTAAATGTAAGGTTTTTTCCTCGTTATCTACATACACATTTTTGTTTAGGTATTCATCCGTTTGATCGTTGGAGTGGTTCTTTTCATCTTGTTTCTGCTCAGAGTTTCTTTTGGGCTCTAGTTTGCGCAGCATTCATCATGTAAATCTATCTTCTTTGGTTTTGCAATCTTCAAATAACATTCAGTTTTGCTTCCCAACAAATATCTACCCTAATCCAAGGAATCTCTGATAACAGCAGCTTTAGTCATTATGTGTCCCATTTCACATTCAAGTTCACATTCAACAAGAGGTAAACAAGTCAAAATTTCTTCCAATGACGTTCTCAACCATTTTTTTCATTCGTGTGCATTTGTTGCTTTACGTATTTGTTGCATATCAGGTCCAAAGTAGCACAGTATCTTGCAAAAAGCTCATTTGTACACTGTTTACTTTACCTATACTGGTATAAACGTGCCGTCAATATTTTCATCAGCTACAACATGAGAAATAGATTCTGTATTTTCTTTTTGTTTATCACACTGTGGTTGAAGATGATTACTCGAACCACATGCATAGCATCGCGCGTGCACAGAATTTTTCTTCTATCAATATCCTATTCTTTCTATTCATCTTGAGATATTTCAAGTTCTATTTGGAATTAAGATTTAAATTCTCTCGAATTTTCTTTAAGCTTGTGAATCCAATTTTGATTTCGAAAACAATGTCTGACATCATCTCACTGTCTCCACAGCGCCATCTCACAATCGTTGAAATCATTATAGTAGATTCTTATTGTGTATATCTTGCCATAATGAGATTTAATGAGAATGAGAATGATATAATGAGAATGAGACCATAATGATAATTTTTTAGTGTATCTCCCGATATATTTTTTAAAAGTTTCGAAGAAATAAAAATTTTACAGTTTGATAAAGAAAAAGACAACATTATAAATAAAACTAATTTTTATTTTGTTTCAAGTAGTTTCATACAAAATGTCAGTTACAAGCAGTTTTATACAGAACCACAAATTTCTTGCAAATACATCATTCAAGCTAAACCTGAAAAAAAAATTATATAAAACATGTGCACACAAATAGTAAACATCTATTAATATACTTTATTTTTAAAATATTTTTCAGATCATATTATTAAAAAAAAGGAGAAATCTACATTGCACATTTGCATGGGAAAACAGAAAATGTTTAAAGAGGCCTTATGGATCTGGAACTTCGGGAACATATCAATCTAAATGGGCTCATTATACATCATTGCTTTTTGAAAGATAGTGAGTCAAATGAGAGCACATACTAAATGAAGTAATAAAAAGAAGTCTCATAATTGCAAACTTAAGAAAATGATTTTCTTTCATTTAGATGGGTGCAACATATCTTGCACATTGAAACAGAAATATAAGAATAAAAAAATAACTATAATTTATAAAAGCATTTTTAAATAAATCTCCTCGTATTGATTGATTCTTGTGAATGAAAATTTTTAATATTCAAAATCCGCCAAAGAAAAATCAAAATAAACCACAAATATTTTTAGAGTTAATCCTGAAATTACTAATTCAATGATAAAACCTGCAAATTTAAAAGGAATATACATCATTCATGATACTTACTAAAAACTATATTTTTTAGGTAAATAAACATATTGTGTTTGTTTAATTTATTTTTCACTCGATTTTCCAAAAATTAGTTTTCAATCACACAAATTACATTTTGATTAGAAATTAGTTTGTAATGGATTTTGAGCAACCACAAAAATATTTATGAACATACCACTCGTGATTCAGCAGTTAACTTGGTGAATCTCATTATATATGTGAACAAGGATTCACTATTGATTTTAAGATTATTGAAATGGATTATTTAGAAATTATCTTTTTACAAAACAAAAATTTTTAAAAAATATTTGGAGAAATAATTACTGAAATTTCAAAATTTTACACTTTTAAGAATTTTAGATTATAAAATTTTAATTAATGAAATGTGTCTAAAATAACAGAAAGGTTGCATCCATGCACTTAAATTAAATTGCTGAAGTATAAATCATTTGCGCAGATTGTTTTTTTTTTTTTGTGTATAAGACATTTATTTCAGCTATATATATAGGTAAGACATGTCTCACAATATTACACTTTTTTACAGACAGATAGTAACCTTCAAGAAGGCGACACTAAAGAAGTGCCTGTCTTACCAATTGAAAACAATGGTGAACAAAGCTTGAAAAATATCAACAATGTTTTGAAAAAATTTTTAATGAATGGCAGTTCTGATCACATAGATTAATTCATGTATCACACAGGAGCATCGATCAGAAAACTAACAAATATTTATCAACAAAAATGTCTCCTGCTTATACAAAACATTATTTACAAAGAAACTTTAAACAATGAAAATAGCAAATAAAATGTTTTTACAAAATTGAATTCTATTTAATTTGTAATTAATGAGATCAAAAACTAAAGATAAGGTATTAGTGAATAATTTTACAGACAAGAAATAGTTTTATAGCATAAAATAATATATCTTAAACAATTATAACAAATAATGTTAATTCAACTTACCAACAGATCTGTATTGCCAATCAGTTCTTCCAGACTCAGTTTAAAAATGGTTGGATAATTTTTCCTTACTTCTTTAGCATATGAGAAACGGTTTCTGTCAATTAAACTTGATAAGTTAGGATTACCAAAATTAAATCTAGAAATAGAAATTAATTATAAGAATATGTAAGCAATTATTTTCAAGAGAGGAATGCATGCATTAAAAAAATGGGGTACTTATTAGTTGTCCCATTGACCATGATAAAATACTGAACAGAATAACATAGGTACTTAAAATAATTTATATGGTGATAAAAGTAATTTATAAATGATAAATTGTTATTCTTAGAAATGGGTTATTATTATAAGCAAATGGGTTATTATTTTAAACAACTAAATTAATTAATAACTTACAAATTAATTTCTTGATCCAACTGAATGTAGGCAGGAGATCCTAGCACCAAAAAAATATGTAAGCAATAAGCTGCCTTTGCTTAATTCCTCACGATTGTAGGCTGCAAATGAATGTTTTTGTTTTAAACAATTGGAATCTAGCAGATAAAATCCCAAATGCAAACTCCACATATCTCATTGCTGAGAAAGTCTGTAATAAAATAAAAGTTCTAATGAGAATATTTTATGCATGAACTTTATGATGGGCAATTTATTTTTGATAATAAATATTCATGAAAGTAATGAAATGCTAATATAAATGATAAGGTATCATTACATTGATAAATAGAAATACAATACGGAAAGAATAAATGAGTGCATTGAACCAAATGACAAAAGAAAGAAAATAGTAAATTTCAAAAGTTGCTTCAACTGTTGTGAAAATAAATTCAAAAGTATTTGTGTAGTACCTGTAGTTAAAAATTCTTTATGGTGCAGTCAATGTCTTTTTAGGGAATAGTTTCGTTAAATGTGGAGAAAGGAGAAAATCTGCATCTGCCACAAAATAGTGAGGAGTTTTAACACCACTTTGTGGTAAGCATTCTTCTCCTGTAGTCTGCAACTCCTTTTTTTTTTAATTAGTTCATTTATTTTGCACCTGTCCCAAACTCTTCCATCACAAATGTGACTATTGTTGCCAACATCATCACAACGAAATAGGAGATTTGAATCAATTATTGCTATTAAAACAATCGACTCAGTACCCTTACAATTATAATGAGATACAGAATTGAATGGCTTCTGCATAACAATATGCTTCCCATCAATTACATCGATGCAATTCGGAATATTGCATTTTAGCTAGCATTGAGCAGTAATTTCTCACCATTCAGCTTCATTTTGTGGCAACTGTAATATATACTGTAATATGGCACCTGTTTATCAGAGCAACTGTGACTTGTTTCACAATGTGAAACAGTCCTTTTTCCAACATGAAATAAATAAACCAATTCCCTGAATGTCATTCCTGTTACATAAAATTTCAAAATTATAACAAACCTTACATCAGTCTTTATCTATTTTCTCAATCTGGTGTCTTTTTTGAAAATGTCCTCCTGAATCAGGGCAAAAATGGTATCAAAACGTTCTTCATCCAGTTACTAAAATATAAAAAAAAAAAAAATTAATTGTATGTTTAACAATGTTGAAAATTTTTCATCTATACCTGTGTAGATTTAATTAATTTTAATTAAATCAAAGATTTGATTAAATATTATATTTACTTAAAGTGAAACATGTATAGATATAATTTATGGAATACTTATACATACCACAAATGATGTACTTTCAAATAAAAAAAATGTAATGTTCTTATTTATTATATTGTTAGATATTTTTATTTTATACGTTTATTTTAATACAAATATAAATCATACTTACCAATAAGAGTAAATATCTTCTAGCCTTAATTCTAGTATAAAATATTTCGCCAAACCTTTTCCATCCCGTCTCCTGATCCATTTTTTATCTGGACCTCTTGTACTTACTTTTTTTTTTTTTTTTTGTTATCCTTTTGGTGCAGCAAGTAGTTTGCAGCACACACAATAAAAGTAGTTGAAGCAATTATTAATTTACTATCCATTTATTAACAGATATTCAATAACGGAAACAAAAGAAAATTAAAAGTTATACAATGGAAACAATCGGAAATGGAACTAGAATGAAAGCAAATTCTTATTGGTTTAAAACATCCATGACATCAGATAACAGCATTTTAGCTTTGTCACACAACGGCATCAATGAGACAACATTTGTACACTATAAGATGGCATCTTAATCGGATTACCTAATGAACTTGCAACCTGCCCAATTAAAGTTAAAGATTGCATTAGTTCAATTATCTTGTTCTGAGAGATCCCAGGGAGAAAATAATCTTAGACAGCAGCTAAGAATGCCAAAATAGTAGATCATTTAGCGCTACCCAGGGTGCACCACGAGGAGGTAGATCTACATTGCACCCCATTTATAAAATCTTACCGGGATATTTCTAACACTTTAAGAACATAAATTTGTTCTTCGCTATATTTAAAATATATTTTTATTAAAATGTAGAAAGTCCAATAGCATATCAAGAAAATCATTAAATAGACCTAAAATAAAATTCAAATTGAAAATTATCCTTTGTTTTGAGTAAAGTCTGGTTTAATTGGGGAAAAATGGTGTAAGCAAATAACTTCTTTAATATCATCATAAAGAATAATCTTTAGAATCATTTTTATTAATCCTAATTAACAAGTGGGATCTTTACCTCTTCATTGTGTTTGATCCATCCTTAAATATAACTTTTATCCCATTTTATTCTTGCATTAAGAAAAACTGAAAAACTCTAACAAATGCCTTAAGAGATACATGTACTACATTCTTTCACATAGAAAATTCTGAAAAGTAGAACAAAGATTTTTTAATATTGTTTGTAAATGTATGTATTATACCCAGGAGAATTTTCACAAAATGATTTAATGTATTTTGTCCAGATGGAAAATACAGGGTTGTTGTTGGGTTGGGTTTTTTGGCGCAAGGTCCAAAAAGGACAAGCTGCGGAAAATACAGGAATACCAGCAATTGTTTGGATTGGTTGAAATCAGTTTTATTATTTTTCTACTCTTATAGACATGTTTTTTTTTCATTAATTAAAGAATTAAAAAATTAAATATTTATGTACTATGTACGAAGAAATGGTTAATACATTTTTTAAATATTAGCCATTCCAACCACTATTGATATCTTTTTATCAAAGGTTTTTTTGTAACTCAATGGTCATACTGCACATGAGGGTTAATTAGTCCGAGACCTTTGGTTTAAAATGGATTCCAAACCATTGTAAACATAAAAACCCAAAGTGGAATCAAACCCAAGAACTGTTGAATTGAAAGTAAGAACAATAACCATTTGGTTAGTAGTCCAGCCCTTTTATTAAAGATATTACCTATTGGTAATATTATTGATATTCATCAGATTAAAATAGATTTTATATAAATTACTAGCATTAAAATTACAATACCAAGAAGAGATGACATCACAAAAATGAAAATTTGCATGAAAGAAAGATTAGTTTGGAATTTGCAAACGAATACTATTTCAGCATATTTAAATGATGCAGAAGAAGGAAAGTAACATCGAAAATTAGCATAAAAGAAAAATTATTCAGTGAATTTCTTATTCAGAAATCACTTTGTAAGGTCGGATACTTTGCAGAATATTGTGTTATGCCTCGAATAAGAAATATTTGCTAGTTGTCTATTGAGAATGCAGATTATTGAATATTATTCCATGATATTACCACTCGCAGTAGTCAAAAGCAAACTAGTGTTGAATATGGAATCAATGGATTGCAGCTTCACTGAATACCATATAGGATCTCAACTTTCCATGATTAAGGCCCCAAAAAATCAAACATATTTTGAAGTTTTACTACTAAAGCAATATAACTACATCATGATTCATCAATCAAGAAATTGGTTTGTTTTCTGCACACTCAGTATCACCTTATATCGTGCAATGACATTTAACACCATGTGAAAAAGACCCTGATCGCCTAAATCTGTAGTAAGTCATTTTAATTTCCACCACATGAGTTGGCTTTTGGTGATTTCATAGATAGTAGGCCATGTCCACGAGTTACAAGATAAAAAAAAATCAGAGAACTCCCTGGCACCCATTTCAATAGATGCGCATACAGAAGGTAAGAGCATATCCATCTCCCAGTGTATGGTATCGAACCTGGGAGCTTTTGCTCAATGAGCTATAGACAACTAATAGGTTTAGGTGAGCCTAAATTGCAACAAAAAGACTACAATTTTAAAAACTCTAGTAATTGCTTTTATGTCTCAGTATCCTTACCATTAAATAAATTCTTTTTAATTTATTATTATTCTTCATTTCAATTAATGTCACAACCTTAATAAGTAAATTTGCAATTTTTATCAACTAGACGTTTCTTCTTACAGCATATTCTATGGTACTTTTACTTCCCTTTAATCTTATTATCAACTTCCTAAATTAGCCACTACTTAAAGAAAATAATCTATGTCTATACATACATTGAGAATACATGTAAACTGAACTAATACCTTAGCTAAGTTTTATAAGAAAATATTAATGGTTTTCCCAATGCATATTGCATTTTTCAACCAATTTTTTATTAATCAATTTAAAAAAAATTTTTTAATTAAATAATAACTTATTTAGCAAATAGATATATTTAACATAATCAATGCATTTTATTTTTTACTTTATTTGTTAAAAATAATGGATTGAGTCTTAAGAAAGAATGGATGTACGAATCAATTATTACAACAACCAACTTTTTTATTTCCCTCATTTATGTTAATACAGAAAAATTATTGCAAAAATTTTTTTAAAATGATAAAATTAATAAAATTTTATTAGATTATCTTGAATAAAAAAGAAATGAACAATGTATTTGAGCAGTTAACAATAAAACTACATAAAAGCATTTCAAATAATTCTTGTTTTTAATGAACTAAGCAATATTCTTGATTTGAAAAATACAGCATAAAATGAATAGAAAATGCTTTGTTTCGCTGTAGAATTTCTTACAGTTTTATATTATTAAGAATCATAAGACTGTAAGAAATTCTACAGTAAAATGTAAAACTTCTATAAATTGAATCATGATCACTTACTTCATAGTTTGCATATCAAAAATCTGTGCATTCCATTAATCACTTATGGAAATATTTTTTGTAGACTTTGAATAGAAATTAAAATTGCCGAAATCATTCCACTTAGTTAATGTAATTACTAAAAGAAACTGGCATTCATGAAAGAGAATTAACATTTTTAAAAAATATATATAATTAAGTTATATTTTGTTGGCAAATAAATTATATTTTTAAACTATGTGGTTTTTAAAAAAAATTGGCATCTACATTTATTAGTTATAATATAAGCATTACTACTTTTATAATTTAAATCTCTTATTATAATATAAAAACAATCATTAGTGCAAAATCGTTTGAAAAAATAAATTAAAATATTTCAGTTATTATAGATAAATTTTAAAAAATGTTAAAATGTTGAAATACAGGTAAAATTATAATATATTATGTAAACACAAAGTATCTATAAAAAGTCATTAAATTACTGCATATTTTATTTTTATTCAATATAAAAAAATTATGTTTTTAATTAATATAAATTAAATACTTTTCATCAATTAAAGATTTTTACTGACTTAAATTATCACAATATAAAACTATGCAATCATTTTGTTGTTGATGTTGTTTGATTCCTCATGATCTGGGTGCAGAATAGCCCAAGTCTACAAGAAAATGAAACTTCAAAAAAAAATCATAAACATAAAGAGGACTGTTAAAATAAGGTCAATCCTATCAAAACCAAAATAACATGTCAATATGTGATCAGAAAAGGTCTGCAAGGAGTTGAGGTTGGAGCAATTCAAAAAAGCCTTTTGCCCCTAATTAAAGGAGGCATCTGATGTGTTCACTTGCAAGCCTGTTAACAGTGAAATGAATGATTCTATCAGTATTAATGGTAAGGTCATCACCTATGTCCTGCCTATTATACTAGAGGTGATTCGGAGAGATTTTCCATCGCTTTTAATTTGAGATCTTGGAACAGATTCCTAAAGAGATCAAAGAATGATTTGAAGTTGACAAAAGTGTTTTCCTTAGCCGAAAGATTTGTAGTGTTAGCACCAATGATGTCAATGTAAAAAATCCACTGAATGTAGATCTCTCACTTCTGAGAAAGTTGTTTAAAAGTATTATGTATTGAAGTTGTTATTAATCTCAAATTTTATTCCAATTGCATGTGTACTAGATGGCACTACAACTAAAAGATAAGATATTTCTGTCTGATAATCCATTGCAAGCTGTTATTGTTATATTGCAACATTGCAAGCCAATGCAAATTGAATAGCATTTGACTGCTAGCTTGATAAAATAAAAAAAGGATTTAAGAACTAATGAAAATTATTTAAATGAAACAAATCACCTTGAAAAATATTTAAATGGATAAATTAAAAATAATTTAATAAAAAAAATATTTTTTAAAAAGATTAGAAAAAAAGAGAATATTTTTTTTAAAAATTGTAACTTTCATTTCAAGTATATCTTCCTAATCAAAAATTAATTAAAGTTCTTTTAAAACTGGAAAAACATTTTCAATATTTTATTTATATTTCACGTAATTTAATAAAATTTAATTTTAAAAGACATGATAAATTGTATCTAAGCTTTTTTTATTGATAATAGAACAAAAATTTCAATTTGATTACTATTACTTTGTTATATATGACCTCATATCATTTAAATGCATAAATTTCAATATAATAAAAAAGAAAGTTATGGTGCATTATTAGGAAAAATTAATGTTTATAAGACAGAACATGAAATATAATTTCTTGATTTCTAAATTTAATGCAAATAATCATAGACTGTACATTATTTATATCTATTTAATATCTTTCTTGTAATATAAAGAAAATCTAACATATTTGCCAGTAATTTTCTTAGAACTGGAAAAATAAAATCATAACAAAATATAAAATGTTACTAAATAAAACATTAAAATAGTAACAGATTCTTAAATTTGTTTTCGTATAAAACAGAGAAAATCTTTTTTAAATAAAATAAAAAAATATTATTAGTAACATTATTAGAAAGAAATCTTATATGTTCAGGTATATGTCAATACTTAACAAAAATTCCATTTATCTTTAAATTTTTACCAAAACTTAAAAATCATTTGATGAAAACATTAAAAAATTAATTTCAAATTTATAATAAGTATGTTAACAATAATTATAAACACTTTCCTTGATAATGTTCACAATTTTAAATATTTATTAGAAAAATTATAAGACTACTTTGTAACATTAATATTTGAAAATAAAACTTTTCCAAAATTCAAAATATCAAACATTTAGCAAAGTTTACTAAGAACAATAAAAATTAAAGTTTATTATACTTTAAATCAGAATTTATTATTTAACATCAAATACATATCAACATAAAAATCAGTTTTAGAAGAGAAATGCATGTAAATTGAAATAAAAATTTGTTTTAATAAAAAGTATAGCACATGACAAAAAATCCTGCTCAAAAATTTTATAGAAAATTTAAATGAAATTGACTTATTATTCCTGATAATTACAGGTTGTGTTAAAGTAGCATAAGTAATTTGCTTACTACTCAGTATAGTTTAATATGCATAAAAATTGATTGTTTGTAAGAGCAATAAAACACACACAAATGAAGTTTTTTATACCTTAAGTCAGCGGTTCCCAACCGCTGTTCCGCGGCACACCAGTGTGCCGTGAGGCCCTCGTAGCCAAGACTTTACCATCAGCCTTAGTTCATGTGTTGGATGATGTTGTGCGCATGGTAAAGTCATGACCCATGAAAAGTCGCAGCTTTGTGTGAGGAGATGGGAGCAAAGCATAAAACCTTGCTGTTTCATACGGAGGTCCAGTGGTTGTCGCGTGGCAAGGTCTTGGTTCGTGTGTATGAGCTGCGGGAGGAACATTAAGTGTTTCTGACAAATGAGGGGTCAGATTACACAAAGCAGCTTGCAAGGGATGAGTGGTGTGCAAGGCTGGCATACCTGGAAGATATATTTCATCAGCTGAATGAATTGAACACCTGAATGCAAGGCCGAAATGAAAACCTGCTTACAAGTACAGATAAAATAAATGGATTCCGTTCAAAGGTGCAACTCTGACATCAACATGTGGAAAGTGGCAATCTTGAAATGTTCACACTCACCATGCAATGGAAAGGTGTTCACACTGCTTCACTGTGTGAGATAATAGTTAAGCATTTAAAAGCTCTTGAGGAGAAGTTGTCATTTTATTTCTCTTCAGTCTCCACAAAATGCCTTGACTGGATTAGAAACCCTTATAGCTCAGCATCAGTTGTTGGAAAGGAAATGACTTTACAGGAGCAGGAGGAACTAATTGAACTGAGACAAAATCGTGGTTGCAAGCTAAGATTTGCTGATCTACCTTTGGATAGTTTTTGGTTGGATACTGCCAAGGAGTTCCCCCTTCTGGCAAACAAAGCTGTTTTGACATTGCTCCCTTTTTCCACTACATATCTGTGTGAGATTAGCTTTTCAAGCATGATTGCTATGAAAACCAAATACAGAGAGAGACTGAGAACTGTTGACAAAGAGCTACGTGTGTGTCTTTCTTCGATTCCAGCCAGAATATCATCTTTGTGTTCAGCCAAACAGGCCCAGGTTTCGTACTGAAAGTATTTTATAATTTTTCATTATTCTGTTTACTTAATATTTCATAATAAAGTAATTATAAAATACTTTCTTTGTGCTTATTTGATTCCTATTCAAGAGAATTACTTTATTATACTCAATATAGGCACAGAGTTAATTTTTTAACATTTTCTAATGGTGGTATGCCTCGTGATTTTTTTCCTCGCGACAAGTGTGTCTTGGCCAAAAAAGGTTGGGAAACGCTGCCTTAAGTTATTAATTGTAGTGCAGCTTAAATATTTTCAAGTAATACATTAAGCATAATAATATATTGCAGAAATATAAAATAAATACTTGATATTGCAATTGCAATGGTAATCACCATTTGACAGATTCATTTTTAAAGGAAACATCCCACTTTTGTACATGGCGCAGCTTGTCCTTCTTGGACCTTGTGCCACAAAAAACCCAACCAGCCAACCAACTAAACTCGATTTTGTAGAAGTTTTAAAGGAATTCAAGGAGCAAAATGAAAAATAAGGAATATAAGGAGATGTAGGAGTCTGCACCCCCTGCATAATTCATGACATCTCCTTTCGCATATTTAATACATACACAATGAAATGTCAAAATATCTAATATGTCATACAAAAAGTGAAGATAACTGAATATTTAACAATAATTAACAAGACACATTTAAAAAAATTAGATTTAACTGTATACAAATAACATAAGCACGCAAAAAATGGTTAATAAACATTCTTCCAAAAAATTAAATATTGACATAAAATCAATGATTATGATTTAATTCATAGTTGCACACATAAAGAAAAGTCAGAAAATACGATTACAAAAATCTATAACTTTTAAAATTAATTTAAATTGTATAATCACTAGTTGTGTTTGTTGCTTCAACAGTCATTTTCTGCACAAGTTCTAAATTAGACCAGGATCTAAATTAATGTGGATTCTACACCACTACAAACATCCATATCCAAAATGGTTACAGTACCTAGATGCTATATAAAGAAATCTAGCAGAAAATATTGGTAACAAAATATTTAATGATTATTTATTTCAAAAATAGTCAGTAAACTTCTTAGTTTACAATATTTCTTGTATTTTATTTACCCCAGAGCGATTTTAGGTATCCAATTGGTTTTGTAGATTCCCAAAAATTTAACTTGAAAGAATTTACACTTTTCAATTTATGAAATTTCAACTACAAAAGTATATACACTTACATGCTTAAATAAAGTATAAATGAAAATCATAGTAATAAGATGAATAATCAAGAATAATTGCATATTAATATTAAAATATTAATTTTAATTAAATAATACTTTTATACAATAACCAGTTTGTTTGTTTATTGCTCAACAGTCTTTTTTGCAGATGAGGGCTAATTTGACATGGACTTACTTGAAAATGTATTCCAAACAACTGCAAGCATCAAGTTGAAGGTGGAATTCAAGCATACAAGTTATTGAATTAAAAGATTGAGCACTAACTATTCAATTGCCAACTAAGTTGAATGATAACTGAAAAAGAAAAAAATTGTTGAAAAATAAAAATTGTAAAAAAAGTTTTTATCTTTGAACTATTTTTTTTAAATCATACAATGCTTTGAAACAAAAATATATTCCTATTAATATATTTTCCATTAATAAAACAATTAGCTATGTCAATAACATACTGCAGATATGCAAGGTGTGGCAATAATATTTGTTTTATAAAATAAGACAAAACTAATCTCATCATTTTAATTACGATTAAATAAAAGACACCAGGCAAATAAAATTATAAGTTTTAAATTCAACAAAAAAAAAGATCATCAGGTCAAAAAAGATTCATTAAGTCACAAAGATCATCAAAAAAGGTACATCAAATAAAAAAAGAACTTCAATACACACAAACTATACAAATATATGGATTTTTAAAAAGATTAATAATTTATTTACAAGCAAAATAATTGATTTACTTTTTTCTGTATTCAAAATAATTAATCTTCATGCACAAACTTCTTATTGAAATAATTTTTGTTTGCCCTTAAAAACAACTTTAAGAACAATCTAAAATTATTTAAAATATAATTCTAACAATTAATATGCAGGCATTTAAAGAAGGCTTAATTCACTAAAATAATTTACTTATAAGGAAAAAAAGAAATTAGAAAAACAATATAATAAAGATATAAAAATTAATAACACTGGGAAAATATCTTTGAAAAATAAACTACTCAAAATATGAATATACTAATTCTAATAACTGCTATCTAGAAAAATGAATTTATAAAAGATTACATATTACTTAAAGGAGAGTAAAAACATGAAGTGACATATCAGGCAGTAATCTAAAACTATCATAATACAGAAAGATATTCAAAATATTATTAAACACATACATCAATATCTTAATTGGACAAACAATGTTTTCAAGATAATTATTTCAGGTTTATTAGTATTTTGACCTAATTTAAATGGTTTGGAATGAATATAAATGAAAGCAATAGAACACAATAACATAATAAATGTTAATCATGATAATTTTTATTTTAATTTTACAGAAAGTAACTTTTTTACCTAAAAGTCATATTTGTAAACAATGTAAGAACAATTCACAACCATGAGAAGATACAAATATTCCTCTTGTCTAACAGATGCCAACAGTTCTATAGACTTACCGTATTTTTCGCTGTATAAGACGCACTTTTTCTCCCCAAAAATCGGGGGGGAAAGTGCCTGCGTCTTATACGGCAAATACAAAACCCCACCATGGCAAGGAATACGAATCAAAGATTCTGTCTTTTCATAAGTTTGTTATTGATGCGAGGAAGAAGAATAACTTTGAAATGAGCCAGATTGGGAACATGGATGAAGTCCCGCTAACGTTTGATGTGCCATCTAACAGAACCGTAGATAACAAAGGAGCCAAAAGCATAACCGTAAAAACCTCAGGGCACGAGAAAACCCACCACTCGGTTGTGCTGTCCTGCTGTGCAGATGGTACCAAACTGCCGCAAATGTTGATCTTTAAAAGGAAAACATTTCCAAAAGAAACAATTCTACGGGGAGTCATCGTGCACGTTATACAGTTGATATAAAATATTTTACTACAGAATTTGGTTCATAGTCTTTTTTTTTCTAGATTTGCCTCCCTTAAAATTGGGTGCGTCTTATACGGCGAAAAATACGGTACATGATATTTCAGTTTCTAAATCTTTTCAAGCAAATTTTCACAAAGGACATGTATTAAGTAATAGCTCAAAATACTTTATGTTTCAATAAATATTTACCTGCAAACAAAATTAATAATAAGTTTATAAAAATGAGTTCTTTTACATTGAAATCAATAAAATTGCACTCTTTAAGGACAAATTAAACTGAATACAATAAAATCAGTATCTATATTTAATTATACATTAATACAAGGAAATGTTTAAATGCTCACAATAACTCAAAATAGTGACAGAAAACAACAAAATTATGCAAAATTTTTAAGAATATATACACATAATTGGTTTATAAAATTATTTATTATATTTTTGCATTTATTTCATACTGAAAATTTTGATTAATATTAGAATAGTGCAACCTGGAGATTTAATAGCCTGGTAAAAAAAAAAAAAATTGGTCTTTTTTTCAAATTATATGACATTCAACTATCTGTATGAATAAAATTGAAAGCTTAGATAATTAAATGAAATAAAAGTACCAGATTTGATTCTAATCAAAATTTAACAATTAAAACTAGATGCTGCATTCACATTTCCTGTGTGTAAATTTTTCAGAAAATGTTCAAGAACTTCACAAATTTATTTTTTTATAACATGTGAATAGTGAAAAAGTTTGCAATAGTTTTGAGATGTTATGCTATGCATTGCCAATGCTTAAACGAAATAAATACAAAAACAAACTCAAAAGTTTTATACAATTCTGTTTATGAGGAAATCAAAACATTGCCTTTGTAATAAATAATTTTGTTGATAATAATAAGACACAGATACAGTAATAGACAGATTTCATTTTTCTGTAGAGTATTTCAGTTTTAGAGTACTTTAGATTTTTCTAGTTATTTTGTTTTTGATACATTCACAAATGAATATAGGGTATTAAGCTTAATGACATAATTAAGTTTATCAAAAATTTTTAAACCTTTAAAATAAATTATCTTAAATATTGTAATGATAAAGAGAATTTACACATTTAAAAGAGGCAAGATTTTTCAAATTTTCTTATAATGGTATAAAATACAATGTATTCTAAAATATAATTAAATGTGACTTTGTGGTATTTGATAATATTGCAATTCACAAAGGATTAATTCACTTCTGATGAGTTTGCATGGTAATATTCTTTATCAACATTAATTCATTCAAGATTTGTAAAATTTGTTGAAAATGGCTAAAATAATTCTGCAAGTACTGTCTTGAAGCAACACATTGTATTTGGAGAGGCTTATGCTAATGAGAAGAAATTATGAAAATAGTTCAAAAGATTTCAATCAGAAAATGACAAGCTCAATAAAAAGCCTGAATTGGCTTATATCCATTATTGAAGGCTGTCAATCAAGTAGTCTAACAAAGCTTTAATTAACCTAGCAGATTAATATGAAAATTTAGAATAAATTGCATTTACAAGAAGTTTGAAATATTTGCAGTATTCATTCTGTTACATCAGCATAAAAATGGAAAGACAGATAGATTTTTCATATTCTAACAAAATAAACATTAGAGGAAAAGGCTTAATATTAGCTTAATTGCCACTTTATCATATAAAAATTTTATTTCTTGACAACATATTAAAACAAAAAAATGAATTTCATTTGGAAGGATAAAATGTAGAATAATTTTTGTAGTTTCATAATTCTGTGAGATATTTAACACTAAAAATATTCTTTAACATGAACAATGTTGTTTGATTGATCAGATTTTTAAATATACTTTTGACAAACCTTATGCAATCAAATTTCCCTTATAATAAGACAAGTATACTTTTGCCCTCAGTGAAAATTGTACTTATTGGTACATTGATGGCTTAAAAATAAACTCTGGGGCTGGTATTTATGGTTCAGAAATGTACAAAGTTGTCTTTCAATACGGAAAAAACATACAACTGCATTCCAAGCACCTGGGTCAGCATTTTATAGAACCATGGATGCTGCAAGATATCATAGGTGCTGTTAAATGTCAGTTAAATTTAGTTTGAGCTATTGGTCTCTTTAAATTAAGGCTTTCTTCTTAGGGTATAGTACAATAGACCTTTAGTTGCAGTGCTAGGTTTTCTCAGAACCACCCAACCTTAAATCTAATCTAATCTAAAATAAAATAAATGTGATAGAAATAAGCAGATATCTAAGAACAATAACTATGAAGAAAATAAATAATTTCATTCTATCATTCCTTGTTATAAACTGCAGTTTTAACATATAATCAAATTTTATGACAAGAAATCATACTAGATTGTAATAAAAATTACATACTGAAACATAAATTCATTTAAAAAAAATTTCTCTTAACACTTCACTGACATTTCTTTAACTGCAGCCTTATTACACAGCCTACTTTTTAACATCATTTGGAAATGTTTCAAGACAAAACAAAGAATATTGCAGTACAGTGCAATTTTCCTACACTATGTCGTACCTGGAATGGTCCAAAAAAAGAAAATTATAATGAGCTTTAAAAATTTTAAAAAGAAAAATATGATTACATAATTAAACAATTCAATGATTACACACATGCAAAATGTACAACTATATAAAATGTTTTTAGAAAAACCAATAATTTTCAATACAAAACTATAGGTACAACATACAACACTTAAAATATATAGCATAATTGTATGGTTTCAAATATCTGAATTAAGCATGTTTGAGGCTGGATAAAAGTAAACTGAATAAGGATATAATTTTAGTTGAAAAATTTAACAAGCAAATTATATTTCAGTAGAGAGCAATTTTGGAGAAACAAGATATGTGAATCATTTAAAATTAAATATTTCAGAGAAATATTTTATTTTGAAAACAAATATATACTTTTATAGGATATTTAGCTGTATCCCAGTATATGGTACGCTATTTTTATACAATTAATATAATTATACAATATACATTTTATTTAATTATATAATATAAAATTATATTATTTTATAGAAATAATATAATTTTATACAATATTATATACAATTAATTAATAATTGTATATATGCACATCGTACAAGGAGTGTACCGTTCACCAAGAATTAACCGGATATTTTAATTACAAATAAAATTCTATTTAAAAATATCCATTTATTGCTATGTTTGAATCTGTTAAAATTATTAATTTATACTACTTTATAAAATAGAATTTTTATTCATTGCATTTTCAGATGCTACACAATTAATATTTTAAAAATAGTTATTATTTTTTCCTAGCTTTTACATGGTTGCAATTATTCAGAAAAAGCTTATTTTCCTCAATAGAAATGCTGACCAAATTCAAATATCTGAGTCATCTAGTTTGACTAAAAAATAACTACTTTAACCAAATATATTTTTATAAAAATGATTTTTTACATTAATATGGCTCATCATTCAAATCAAGAGCTTCTATGACAGCATAATTATTAGCACTTTGCCTATTTCTTAAATTTCAGTTTAAATCTAATAAAAAAAAAACATGAACAACAATTATGACATTTCTCTGTCAATCATATTGAAAAATATCTTCAGATATAAACTGCTCTAAAATTTCAGATCAATGTCAATAATTTATCAATAGTATTACAATGAGGTCAAAATTATAAATCATTAAAATTCATCAAAAACGACTGAATCTAAAATTTCATTACAATTAAAAAATTACTGGAATTTTATTAAAAATAATATAAGAAACAATTGACCAAAAATTCATTTTTTAGTTAATTTTATATTCAAAATAGTACAATGTTCATTATTTAACAACCAAAGTGTTTTCTTTCAAAAGCAATATTTTCATCTTTATTGCTTAACTTTGTAAGGCATACAATGATTATAAGATATTTATTGTCGTTAATTTTTAATAATTTTTCTTCATAAGTATATTTAGACATATTAGCATCATGCAATTAATTATGCAATTTTCATATAGTAACTATGTATAAATAATAGGACTGTAGTAACGAAAATAGCAATTTTTAGGGCGCAAAAATGAAAAGATGAAAACCACAGTTGAAATAAAAGTCAGATAAATTTCAATTTAGACGAAAAACGAAATATACTGGATTCGAGATACTAGCGGATAGGGAGAGGAAAAATTTACCCATCTCGCTTAGTCTTCGGAAACCTCCGAACGGGTACACTTCCCGAATGAACTCTCGGAAATCTCCGAATTGTCTCAATTTTGCGCATGCGTATTAAACTTTACAATGCTTATAGCAATTTTTTTTCCGCCATTTCGTATGCAGATCGTGTACTTGTGAGCTTAGCGCGCACTTTATTCGCATCAGCACACTTTCCATTTTTGTGATTTCTGTTCATTGTAAGTTCTTTTTTACAGGAGTAATTCTATTCTAATAAATTTTTTTTCAGCAGTAAAGTGTTTTATAAAATTATTCTTACAAAATATATTACTTATTTGTGTCATAAATTAATCCTCCCAAGCCTTTCACAGGCGGCTAGATCCTGCACCCTTGCAAATACGCGTTCGTTCTCTGATTGGTCACAATATTTGTTTTTATTATTACAAATTGTTCTTTTAATAAAGTTAGTGATATGTGATTGAATGAATTTTGACAAAAATTATTTTATCTAAATGATTCAAAATTTTAACATCACAAAGTAAATAAAAATTATGTGAATAATTAATTACCAATCTATTCTCATGTATTGAACCTTTTCATCAATATAAATTTTATTGAATTCAAATTAACTATACAAATTTTCGATAAACTAAAATATTTTTATATTTAACATAACAGTTAAATACATGACATTTTAAAATAATTTATATTACAAATAATATTTTATACAAAATATTAATGATTTTAACTATATTTTATAACACTGAAAGTATATGTTTCTTTATTTTGTTGAATATACAATAATTTAATGTTTAAATAGAGCTGAAACAAAAAGAATTTTTCGTTGGACATCTCTAAACTTTAATTTAGAAAATAAGTCATTAAATTCCTTTTACTGTAATTTTTGGCACCATTTTATCTGTCAAAGACACATTCATACAACATATTCTCAACATTATTATTGATTTTACATTTTTTTACTTTTTCTGAAAATTTAAACAAAGATTTTGTATTTAAGATAGCATATAAATATGAATTAAACTTTAAAATTTATATCATGAATAGATATTTGCAAAAATTCATGTTTTAATTATATTTTCAAAGTTTATTATTTATTATAATTATAAGAACAAAATAAAACGAGAGATATAAAACAGTTAAAACATAAATCTTAACATGATGAAATTAATTTTATTTCAATATCATAATACCTCATTAAAAATTATTTTTCGAAATCAAATATTCAGATTTAAAAAGTATGGTTTTAAAACAATATTAATTTTCTAAAATGCAAAGAATTTTCACCATTTTTAGGGTGATTCATTATTTTTTCTTCTATTTAGATGCCATATTTTAGAACATAAATTTAATTTTTCAAATTTAGATATGTGAAATCCTTTTTTACTGATTTGTTAATGCGCAGAATTTTCGATAGTTAATAAAATCTTTAAAATGAGTCATGTGCATTATATTTTTATTTCTTTTGGCACTTTCTTTTAATAGACCTCTAAATTTACCACTTGTTATCATTTTCATTTTAAGGCAGTTATTGTCCAGTGAAAGGAATATATTTAATGTAAAACTAATTTGAATATGTGAAAAAATGTTATAATGATATATTCTGTATTAAATATTTAATTGTTAGAATACTTTTATAAATAATAGAGTTAAAGATTATCCATTTATATATATATATTTTTTTTTCTCCCTTTGAAAAACAACTTTTCATGATAGACAAACTGTTTTTAATATTTGTAGAAAACAATTCAAGAAATATTAAAAGATATATAATAACAGCATGAATTCTCTTATGGAATGATAGTTTTTATATAAATAGAAACAGAAATCATTTGGTAGTAAGAATTAAATGTGAAAAATTTACATTCACAAAATTTTTCACCAAAAGTTCAACTGAAGTCAAAAACATACTATATACTTTAAAATTTATTGTTAGGTAATTACGTTAGTCTTTATATATTTTTTAAATTATTAAAAATATAAAATTTTGTGGATGTTCTTCAGTTTGTATGTATTAAAGCAACAGAACCATTTCTTTTAATGATTTTAAAAACATAGTGTTCATTTTGCAATGTTTCTGCAATGAGTAACAACAAATAATAATTAGACAGTAAATTAACTACTTATTATAGCTATTTAAAATCATCACAAATACAACTATAAGGGAAACAACAAAAATAGTTTTTATTTTTATTTTATCCAAAATAAATGAAATCAATTAAATTTCTTGATAAAAATTTTCAAAATAATTTAATAAAATTCATATTTAATGTAATAATAAATTATAATAAAGATATGTTGACATTTTGGAGTAGAACACACTAAATTAAACTATTAGCACATTTTGGTTACTTCAGCTGACAGCAATTGATGAACTTCCTGTCTGTAAGTTATTAAAATGCGATTTATGTGAGGTGGTCTAGGGTAAAGTGGAAGTACGTCCCGTCAAGAATTAGAGACTTTTGTATTCTTGAAAAGTGCTAAAGGGGGAAAAACTTGCATTGCAGTGAAAGCCAAAATTATGTAGCACTAGAAAGCAAAAATGAAGAATTTCTTCACCGAAACCCCAAATGGTTAAAGGGTTAATAACTTAAAATAAATAACAATAAAAAATGTGATGTGATATGCTAAATTCTACATTGCATAATGTGTATGCATAAAATGTGTAGCTTTAGTGTATCAGAATACCTAGAAATCTCATGTTCTAGCTCTTTAGTAAATAATCTCTTTCACTTATGGTTTATTATTAAAGCAAATTCAATTTATAATATATTAATTGTGTAGTAAATAAAGTTTTATGGACATAACATCCATGTGAAAAAACTTTCTCCAGTATGAAGATAAATGTGTGGAATACCTGAAACAAAATTTTTTTAAAATTGTGTTTGTTAATAAAATATTTTTTCTCTCATATATATATAATTAGAAAAATAACATCAAGTATTATGTAATCAATATCAGATAAGGCTTTTATTTGATGCAGATTTTTTGTTTACATCTGTACAGTTAAAAATCTTTTCTGATACTTTTTTATATAAAAAATAACTTTTCTGAATATCCATTGAAACAAATTATTTATTAAAAGGTATTTTAACCTCATATAAATGTTGTTGAATTTTGTGTTGCTTTATTGCAATTGCTAATAATTCATGATCTGGATAATATATATATATAAGATAAAATAATGTACCTAGATATGTTGGTAATGGTAGTAATCTATACATATTACCAAATTAATAGTTATTATTTAAGTATGATTTGAAGCACTTTTAAAGTAAAGTTTGATTCTAACATAAAGAATTAACTTTTTTTCCCATTATCAATATAAAAAATTATATAGGTTTTCCTTCATGAACAATCATAATGGAATCAGATTGTCTATGTACTTGATTTAAATATAATTCAAAGTTAATGTATTATAAATATTTTGCTATTATATACATTTTATTTCAACTTAATTATACCGTTAGAGAAATAAATTTAAATTAACTATTCTAGTATGCAGATCGTGTACCTGTGAGCTGCTTTGCACGCAGTTTATTCGCATCAGCACACTTTCAATTTCTGTTCATTGTAAGTTCTTTTTTACAGTAATTCTATTCTAATAAATTTTTTTTCAGCAGTAAAGTGTTTTATAAAATTATTTTTTGTGTTTTATAAAATTATTCTTACAAAATATATTACTTATTTGTGTCATAAATTAATATTTTGTTCCAGGAGCGATTTATAAATTTATTTCTTAAAAATATATTTCTTATTTGTGTTTTATAAAATTATTCTTACAAAATATTTTACTTATTTGTGTTTTATAAAATTAGTTGTTTGATTTGACACTTGCTGAACATGTGATTCAATTTCAGATTTACTTTTGTTATGTTCATCAATCACAAGTTGATGTTCGGAATCAGAGGAATTTGTATCACAAGCAAGCTCACCAAGATTGCGCAATCTACACACCAAATGTATATGTTTGCACATATTCCATTGTATTGCATTATCGATACAAGTACAAACCATGTTGTGTAAGCATTCATTACAAATTGTGCATTGCAAAGGACAGACCGGTAGACCACATTGCTTTTTTTCTTTTACCTCATAAACTTCACCCAGGACTGTGCTTGATTGGACATACCAAATATCACATGTGTGAGCACTAACTTTTGAGGCATCTAACTTAAGACTTTCTTGGTGTCGTTTACGTATTGCAGCCATTTTCGAAGACACCTTACCCTTATGCATAGCAATCAACCTTTGAAAACTTTGATCTCTTATAAAGCGCATTAATGCATGCAATGATTTATCTAGCCTTTTAACTTTTTTCCCTTCTAAGTATATGTATTTAATAGTTCTGTGCATACGCTCCAAGTGCATATTTGTGTTTACACCTGCCCATTTTCGATAACAATAGGTCCATTGTTCACACCTATAAGAATAATATGTTACAAAATATTTTGCAAATTCTACTGTATCATTGTTATTTTTGAACAAGTCAATAACCTCCTTCAAAAGAACTTCAAAAGTTTGTTCATCCCTTTCTTCCAGTAAAGACCGCAGAATTTTATAAGTATCGGCTTGTAAGGTTTGATCAGAGATGTGTTCCGATAACTTTCTCCTCCAGCTGCGATCAACATGCCATGTGCACAATAAACATTTCTTTGGTGGGCTAAACACAGAACACCAAGCATTATAAAAAGATTCAGCGTCATCACTCATAAAAATTGAAGGTTCAATACCAACCCGAGAGCATTTTATACTACGGAAAGCTACTTCTAAGGCTTGCGAATCTTGGCGATTACTTAGTATTAAGGCAGCAGGAAACCCTTCATGATTGTCATCTAATACACATATGATACAAAGGTCAAAATTGTAATCATTAACACCATGGGTAAAATCAATACATATTACATCATTTCCATAAAGTTTCAACATTTCTAGCTGAGCTTGATTCATAACAACAAGCATAAAATCATCTTTTGTGAGGCAACTATAATTCAAGTCAATAATACCTTGTGGTTTATAATACCTAATTATGGAATCTGAATTATCTTAACTTTTGACCCATGCATGCACACTGTGGGCATCATTTGCATCTAAAATACCTTGCGTGTCAATAAAAAATTGGTTTTTGATATTTAAAATGTCTCGCCGATCTAACAAGTGTATTCGATTCAATGTACCACTTTTTCTTTGATTGGTTTTTTGTTGGTCAAATCAATTGCTATCTTCATGCGTTCCTCATCACTCAATCGAATCCTTCCTAAATCATTAGAATGACCCACATGGGTCTTAGTAAAATCTACCTGAATTGTATCATTCTCAAGGTAAGTTACTGATATCATTGAGGGACATGTCCCATTTATTTTATTGGAGCCCAACACCTTAGTACTTCGTTTATTAAGACCACGTCCATGGAAATGTCCAGACCTATGGCAATAAAAGTATGCATATGCCTTACCATTACCATGTTTTGTACCAGAATGCTTTACGTATTGGCACGTGTATTCTTGCTCTACTTTATTTTTCCATTCAAGGAACTCTAGATTTGATTGAAATACCATTCTCTTTTTGAATGACAACATCATGAACATTATGTAAATGCTCTTCATAACAATTTTTTGAAATTAAATTTATTTCACACATACGGCATATGATTGTATTTTGTCTTGTACCACATTCAGATTTATGAAGCACAGATATATGTAAATTCAAAAGATCCCTATTAGCAAAACCTAAAGAACACTCACTACAAAAAAATTCTGAAATTTTTATGCTTTCACTATTGGAAGCTGAAACAGAGGCATTACTATTATCACAATTTGTATTTTGTCTTGTAACACATTCAGGTTTATGAAGCACAGATATATGTAAATTCAAAAGACCCTATTAACAAAACCTAAAGAACACTCACTACAAATAATTTCTGAAATTTTTACGCTTTCACTATTGGAAGCTGAAACAGAGACATTACCATTATCACAAGTTTGAACATTTATAAACTCCACATTTATATTTTTCCCTCGCACCACAGTCATCATAGCAGGACACTTTGTATTGGATTGACAATAATAATTATCTATTTCTAAACCCTTTTGCTTCTTTGAGCCATACCTTCTAGCGAATTTATGAATAGAACTATTTGCAGCCTTAAAAACCATGAATTCCTCAACAGAATTGAATTGATAATTTATTTTTTTACTTTATCACCATGCACCGTTAACAAATGTGTTTCGTACATTGAGAAAGTTGAATGAGTTTCATCACAGAAACAATAAACAAAGCGATTTACTACTGATGCACCATGTTTTTGTCTGTTATGACGGTTTAGGTTCGATTTGTTTTGAAATGTAACATCACATGTATGACACTTATATTCTAAAACATGACAATTTTTAACCGTATCCATTTTAACGTATCAAAACCTTTTACGACAAAAATAAATACCAATATGTACTCTTTCAGTATGCAAAATTTATATAATAATTAACAACAATAAGCAATATATTTTTAAGAATGAAACATTTTGGTTTGAAAAAGCAATAAAATAATAAATAATTGTTTCACCCCTAATAATCGTGCTAAGCTCACGGGTACACGATCTGCATACGAAATGGCGAAAAAAAAATGGCTATAAGCATTGTAAAGTTTAATACGCATGCGCAAAATTTAGACACTTCAGAGATTTCCGAGAGTTCATTCGGGAAGTGTACCCGTTCGGAGGTTTCCGAAGACTAAGCGAGATGGGTAAATTTTTCCTCTCCCTATCCGCTAGTATTCGAGATTCGAACCTTTAAATAAAAAAAAAAATCTGGCGAATTTAAGATTCATAACATCATGCTGATATAATTCATAATTTTGTCTGAATCATTTTGCAAGAAATTTGATGACAGTATTCCACCTTCAAAACTTCAAGCCCTTGAACTTTAAAAGTAATACACTACTGGCCATTAAAATTGTTACACCAAGAAGGCGACATGCTACAAACGTGAAATTTATACGAAAGGAAGAAGGTGCTGTGATATGCAAATGATTAGCTTTTCAGCGCATTCAGACAAAGCAGGCGCCAGTAGCGACATCTACATTGTGTTTAAATGAGGAAATTGTTCAGCTGGTTCCTCATACACAAATTGCATTTGAACGTTGTTGCCTGGTGAAAATTGTTGTCATGCCTCGTGTAAGAAGGAGAAATGCGTACCAGCACGTTTTTGACTTTGATAAAGGTCGAATTGTAGCGCACCGGGATTGAGGTTTATCTTATCACAGTATTGCTGCTCGCGTCGGTCGAGATCCAATGACTGTTAGCAGAATATGGAATCGATGGGTTCAGGACGGTAATACGGAACGCCATGCGGGATCTCAACGGCCACCTATCACTAGCAGCCGAGAAGAGAGGCATATTATCCGCATAGCCGTAATGGATCTTGCTACCACGTCACGAGCCGTGAGTCAAGAAACGGGGTCGTTTGGAAGACAACAAGTGTCTGCACGAACAGTTCGACGACGTTTGCAGCAGCATGAACTCTCAGATCGGAGACCATGGCTGCGGCTTCCCTTGACGCTGCGTTATAGACAAGAGCGCCTTCAATGGTGTGATCAACGACGAACCTGGGCGCACGAATGGCGAGACGTCATCTTTTCAGATGAATCCAGGTTCTGTGTACAGCATCATGATGGTCGCATCCGTGTTTGGCGGCATCGTGGTGAACGCACACTGGCAGCGTACATTCGTCATCGTCATACTGGCCCATCACATGGGGTGATGGTATGGGGTGCCATTGGATACACGTCTCGGTCACCTCTTGTTCACATTGACGGTGCTTTGAACAGTGCACGTTACATTCCTGGTGTGTTACGACCCGTGGCTCTACCCTTTATTCGAGCCCTGTGAAACCCTACGTTTCAGCAGGATAATGCCCGACCGCATGTTGCCGGTATTGTACGGACCTTTCTTGATACGGAACATGTTCGGCTGTTGCCCTGGCCAGCACGTTCTCCAGATCTTTCACCAATAGAAAACGTCTGGTCAATGGTTGCCGAGCGACTGGCTCGTCACCAAACGCCAGTCACTACGGTTGATGAACTGTGGCATCGTGTCAAAGCTGCATGGGCATCTGTACCTGTACATGCAATCCAATCTCTGTTTGACTCAACTGCTGTTATTACTGCCAGAGGTGGTTGTTCTAATTACTGATTTCTCAGGATCTATCCAGCCAAATTTTTTGAAAATTTAATCACTTGTTATTTCTAGTATAATATATTTGTCCAATAAATATCATTTTGTTATCTGCATTTCTTCCTGGTGTAGCAATTTTAATGGCCAGTAGTGTACAGATTAAAGTATGATTTGATCATCCCATCTTTAATACTATCATTTGATTATTTGCATTTCACCTAATTTTATTAGAGAAATCAGGAGGAAAGTCTCAAAGAATTTTACAATTCAAGGTCAAGATTTTTTTTTTCCATGAAAATATCAATTAACAATCTTAAAAATCTCCCAAAGTAAAATTCAATGAGGAAGCATCAACATATATTTGTGTGAAGGATCAATTAAGTTGGTTTTACTTAATCATTAGATTACATGATTCAGACAGATCATAAATGATTATGATAGATTATAGAGGATTTATAACTAACGAGATCTTATAGATCATATAAATAGAAGGAAATTTTTAAACTATAATTTGTAAATATTGCGTTTTTCAAACTAAAGGATGATATCACCACAATGAATTCTTTCTTACATTTATATTATGAATACACAGAATAGATAAAATTAAATTGCTATTCAGGAGCACCTAGTTTCAGTTCTAAAAGCATATCCAATTAGATCCGATTTGGATATCAAATGGATATAGAATTTTATCTGATTTAGATATCTCATGGATATCAGAAAATTTCATAAATATATTTCGATATCCAGGAGACATCCAAGAAGCCGTACACAACACTACTTGATCTCACTGAGATAGCGGGTGGATAAGTATATAAGAAAAGATGTTCATCAATAAGGTTTGTTCACATAATACTCTATATATGTCCTTCTGTATGAACAATTTCTTCACCTTGCATTAATATTATAAAGACTAATCTTGCCTTTGCCTTAATACCGAGCAACATGATTTCTTAAGTATCTATATAGTATCACTCATATGTAAACATACACTGAAAAAATCCATTCTTTGAAATTATTCATAAGAAAGGTCTTAAAATGCATTTCGGGTTGAATCCAAATCAAACTGAGAATTGATGGAACCTACTGCGACAGTTCTGTGTGTTAACAATACCATATAAAGAAAAATTAGCCTAATTTGTCAATTGCGACAGTTAATAATGTTCCACTTATCCGGAAACAGATTATGTTAAGGCATGAAGACAATATTTAGCAATTTCTTTTCTTGTAAAAATTTTATTGCGTAAAATTATAACTTTAAAATTTTGTGCAATATCATATGCATTATTGCCCACGAAATGTCCAGAGTTATAACTTTTGAGCGGTCATAAATTTTTGGAGAATTTGCAAATGTTATAATTACTTCCGCAATTATTCCTTTCCCAGTACAAAATCCAAAAACATCGATTTCTTCAAATAAAGTTTTCTTAAATTTACATTACGTATTGGTTCTTTCTTAAGCATTTCAAATGCAGATAAGCACAGAGTGCCTTTAAATAATTGCTCTTATTCTGATGATTGGGTTTTACGATCAATGAATGTACCCTCTTGTCCAGAAGCATATTTACTGCATTCACTGCAGATTAATAATCTCTACTAATTGTATTTAGTAGAGGCGCCTATAATGAAATTCTGTGTAATGCACATTATTTTAAGCAGTAGAGTGTCATCTATTCGCTTGATTTCATATAGCTTTTGGAGAAATTAAGATAGGTCATCGATATTTTTCACCGTATTTTATAAATTTAATTTGGGATAGTGGTCACATTTAAAAATATTTCTTTACATATTTATTTTATTAAGTTATCAAATGATATTTAACACAAACTTTTTCTAATTTCCTTCAACTTTAATGATTTTAGTGAAATTTCTATTCCAGAAATAAACTTTTGAAATTAAATTTTATTAGAAAAATATTTATGACTTTTTTCTATAAATATGCTTAACTTATTTGTGTTAACAAAACCATTTCTTATTTTTTAATAGCCTATGAATGTGAAAAATCAAATTCCTCTTTTAAGAATACATTGATCATGTCCCAGGAATAATATAACGCAATAAAATTATTCAATATTAGTCCAGTAATCAAATTCTGGATTAAAAATTTAAACAATATAATTTTAATTGTGCAAAAACTAAGAAACTTTCTATAAATATACAAAATTATTTATCTTGCATTTAAAATTTACTGATTTCTATACGTTTTTACTCTGAAGAAGATTTAATTATTTCAAATTTATTTTGACGTAACCAGTTATTTAGAATTAATTAATTACAAATTTTATTGTGAATTAATTTATTTATTTTTAAATTAATTAATTCAAAATTTATAGAGAGAGAAAAAAAAATCTTGTCTTTTTATCTAAAATCTACTTTGAAAATAGCAAATTTGAAAATATTAAATAATTACACGAATATATATTCCTTGATTTAGAATATTTTTTGTTACCTGCACAACACATACTTTTAACATATTTCGGGTGAAATTTCTTTCTTCCCCTCCCCCTCATGATTTTAACTGTTATTTTTAATAAACAACTTTTTTCAATAGATGGCAGCACTACTTGATAATTTAATATTAAGTTCTGAAAAGAAAGTTCTTATTTATTTCTTCTAATTCCCATAGTCAGCCGTGACCATGTTATAACTTTATCATATTTACTGATTTTCAACATCTTGGAAATTTGATATAATAATGCTTAAAATATATTAAATTATTTACTTTCTTACCACCTCGTTCAAATATTAATAAGAGCCAATAATTTCCAAATTAAATTCACTGAAATATTTATTTGATTCCCAAATACACACAAATTACCAATAATGTTGTTCGAAAATAGTCAATAAATAAACAATTATCTAAATATTTCTATTTATAGATTATATATATAATTATCTAAAAGCATAGTTTTTATCTGTTACATCAATCTACGAGTATTTATGACGGAAATTTACTTCGTTTTTATAAATTATTTGTTTTGAGAATTTTTATAAGAAATTAAAGTAATTGCTGGTTTAGATTTCTCATACGGTATGTTGCTACTTATTAAGAAAATTTTTGAAATATGTGAAATTCATTTAAAAATTATAGTAACATTTAATTATACTTGAATTCGGTTAATCAAAAATAAATACATAAAAGACAAATATGAATCAACATCGTGAAGTACATTAAAATTTCATAAAAAAAAAAATTATATCTTTATTTGATATCCAAAGTACTTTTACAAGTCACAGATCTTGAAATGCAATCATCAGTGCATATTTATATGACAATAAGGTATACATTAACCAAACCAACTTTTTTTAAAATATATGAATTAAAATACATCTGTGTACCAGACTTACTAAAGATTAGACAATTCTTCGAACCAAAACTTTAATTTAATCTATAAGGTTATTATATCTACTAGGCATGGTTTTGAATTTAAAACTGCGATTAATTTCTTTCTAAATGCTGATATTTTTAAAAAGCAGTTTTTCGTTTTTTTCGAGTCACACCAAGACTTTTGCCATCTTTGGTTCCTAGTTTTAATTTTTATAACTTTTGATCATTAAGAGCATTGTTTTTAGGACAGTACAAACTGGAAAAAATAATCAAGATTTCGAAAAAATTAAAATATAAAAGAAAAGAATCATGAAATTTATTCGTCTTTTCCCTTCTAGATGTGTACTCAAGATTAAGACGATAATATGCATTTTCTTTTGTTCGACATGATGTAGAAAATATTTTTCAAATTTTGTGATGTAGAACAAAATTTAATTTTGGTAATATTTTAAGCTTTTGCCAAATATGAAAGAAATAAATTATTTGAGAGAAATAAAATTTTAAATAAATATAAAGTATAAAATTTTAAATAAATATAAGGGTATCATTAATATTCTACAAATATATAAAGTGTTGAGAAATGTTGCTTCTAAAAAATTATTCTAGCTATAAAAGAATTCTTACTTCTGAATTGAGTATTGTCTTAATTATAAATCATGAAACAGATTGAATTATTAGTTTTGTTTGATAATGTTTATGTTTTATATTAGGTTGGGGAAAAAGTAATCCATTATTTTTTCGGTAGATGTCTGTAGTGATCGATATCTCGTGAGGTATCTATCAAACAATTTCAGATTTATGCTCGTTGGAAAGGTGACATTTGACACTAAAATATCTTCTTAGGTTTTAAAAATGGAAGACAACAAACAGAAAATTCGATACATTTTCGTTTTTCTCTTATAACGGCGAAAAAGATAGCCAGGTGGCTAAAATTGTGAAAGGTGTTTATCGTCCTATATAAGACTGTAATAACCAGTTACGTACAATTTTTGTTTCGTCGATTCCGTTCGGATAATTTTGATGTTAGAGATGAACCTCGCATGTGAATACAGCATCGTTGAAAATGTCTGTAAAATATCAAAAACGGTAGAAGTTGACCGCAGGTTAGCAGTAGTAACGCGCAAGACCTAAAAATCTACATGAAAACTGTTTTAAACCTTTTTACAAAGCGAATCCAAAAGAAGTTACATAAAGTTCACGTGAAAATAATGGATTTCTTTTTCCCCAAACTAATACTATTAGAAAACATTTTTTAATTAGCTAAAACATTATTTTTGATATTAGTGATTATCTGTAGAAAACCTCTATAATTAGTTTGGATATTTCATAACTTTTTGATAAAATTTCCAGACAAAATCTTATATAATAACGAGTTATCATTTTTTGTTTAATTTGTGAGGAAATCTATTGCTGATATTTTTCTCTTTAAATACAAACATCACTTGGTTTAAAAATTTTATGTCTGAAAGTTTGCTTAATAAGATTTATGAAAGTGATAAAGACGAGATAGTGACTTAACATCTTTGTTAAAACTGAATAATGAGCTTTTTCTGAATATTATGCTAAGCTCACGATATTTTAAACACATCATTTTTATATATGAGTTTGTTAATGCTAAATGTTTCAAACAGTTTGTTTGAGAGCTAAAAGCACATTTATTAATATTATGAGTCTTTTAATGCATGTCAATTATATATCTATGGATGTTTTTTCAAAAGCATTATATGAAAATGTTATTCTTTTGCTTTATTTTTTCCACTCATTATTTATTTTTTCTAAGTGTTTATTAACAAGTTAAAACAAAATTGTTATTTAAAAAACTTACGGAATATTTTGTTGTCTTATTTAGAGAAACATCGGGAGCCTGATGTTAAAAGACATTATTATTCAAATAATAATGTCAAAATAAATAGTGGATCATCGTACAACAAACAATGTAAAATTCCATATAATTGCAATTTTGGTTATGTAATTCCATAACTTTTTTTTTGTTTTAATTATTTTTGTTCTGCACTTTATTGATTATATCAAGTTAAGCATTACTTACCTGCATTTCAGAATTTTTAATCAAAATTCCAAAATTTTTAATTTTTACTTTTTAATTTTTAATAAATTTTTAATTAATTTTTAATACCAAGATTTTTAATTTTTAATTAAACAAAATTTAGAATTTTTAATCAAAATTCCAAAATGTATTTTTAAATGTGGCAATTTCTTCATAATCTGAAATTTTTTTCATTTCAATCAGAAACTGGTCATACTTAATAATTTGGAAAGGGCTGCTCCATTCTAAAATAATTAATATATATTGTTAATTACTAGCAAAATTTATTATGATTATGCAACGAGATTATTATATTAATAAATATGAATAAAATTTTACGCTAAAACAAATATATTTTTGTTGTGAAAATTAAATTTCTTGGAAAGTGAAAAATTCTGATAAATTAGAATTTCCTTCGTTAATTGATAGCATTCCACTTGGTTTGCGCAAATATTAAAGGATTTTCAAGTATTTCAATTGTGAGTTGTACATCAAATATTTTTAATACTTTTCTGAAATATTAGTATTATTTTAGAAGGAAATTGTTTTTGAAGTGCTTAACTTAAGGGATTCACAACATTTATTGCAATAATTAATAGAAATGCCTCTAAACATTATTGCTTTACTGTTCAGAATTAGATAAGAAGTGTACATGCAAATGAAAACATCATTTGAAAATATATTTTCGAGAAAATTTTTATAAATTTGTACATATAAATTAAATAAATTACTAGCGCAAATTAACTCCCAGATTATTAACAGAAAATCATGGGTAATGAAAATTGTTTTTAAAGTATACATAACTAATTTTTAAAGTAGGTTTTAAATCCATAAATGTTACATTAAATTATTTTTTAAGCAATTAGAAAATATATATAAATTTGACAGTTTTGTCTCTAAAAATGGCTGTTGTAATCCTTTATTTTCTATCAATCCTTTTTTATAGGGTAATTTGGAGACATTCTTTAAAGATATGAGATTTATACATTTATCGATTAATAGATTATCGAGAAACCAACAGATAATTGCTTTCACAATATATTTACTTCATTTTTTTTCTTTTCTTGTTAAAACTTATGCAATATATTATCTTTCTCACAAAATTTCTTAAAATCTACATTTCATGTCATTATTGAAAACGCATAGAATATTTTCTCTGTGGATTTTTGCTCTTAAATATTTTTGTATTATCCTTCGATTGAACAATATGGCGTTATTATTAAAAATCAATTTTATTTAAATAAGGTTGTTTGAATTTTCGAATATATTATTGA
>JAPDSC010066633.1:0-10248 GCA_026290005.1 Latrodectus geometricus | reverse complement strand
TTAATTTCTAATGGAAGAAGGCGACTGTATTCATAATAACAAGCATTAAAACTAGAATAAAGGTGACATGAATGCGGGTAACAAAACTGAAATCACAGTAACTCTATTAATCGTTCATCTTGTGCCAACTTCTTCAGCATTTCTCCCCCAAATGCTCCGCGTTCAGTGTGGGCAATTTTGGAATTTATAGTGTGAAGTAGATTCTGAACCACTACACACATCCAAGACCAAGATGGTATTCGAATCTATAGACAAATAAACCAACATCCATAGTCCAAGCCATTAAGCTTTACACGTCCTACTAACTAATAGTTAGGATATATAGGGAATGATTTTCCAATAAAGAAATGTCTAGTCGTCATATTTTCAAGTAATTAATCCACCAGTTTCGCGAAATCTGATTCTTCAATACCAGCAGACATGACGTGGGTAGGATTCACTGGGTGAAAACAGTGCGAGTGAATAAAGTCATCGTACGAGAGGTTAAGTGTAATCTTCTTACAAATGCCCATTAAACTAAAGCAAGGTAAGCATGCATACCATTTATAAAGACTGCAGGTGTTGGTACAGACATATTTTCCTAATTGTGTATGCTTTCATAAAGATATTTGCAACTGGTTTTTGTACACCCGTTTTCTCTTTATACAGGATTCATGGATGAATCAACGCTTACTTGTTTGAAGTTAAAAATGCACAAGTTTGAGGAACTGTCAATCTTCATAGTACAAGAGGTCGTGGTTACCAACACAAATTTATTTGAACGATAATGTGCCGATAGATAAGGCGCGTGAATGTATGATGGGGTTGCTTATCCTACCTCATCATTTAGAAGGCCCAACATATTTCATATTTGACACCACGTAATCGGAAGCCTAACATTCGAAGGCAGTTATATGTCATTTATGTCCACCATGTTAATTGACTTTCAGGAAATGTTTTTATAGATGTGGGTCGTATTCACATATTTTAAGTTAGGAATGCTATTTTATAATTCAAAGCACCCACTTTGATAGAGGGGCATGCGGAAGGCAGAAGCTCAACATCCATCTCTCGTTGGTTAACTGTGACCGTGATTGAACCCGGGAACTTATTCTCCAAAACACACTGTTCTATCTCTATGCCACAAAGAACTTTAACATATCAGATTTCCTTGCAATAGGTTTAGCTTAACATTAGGTTGCTGTATTTCAGTTTATCCGGAGCCGTATCTGGTTCTACAACGATGGATCTGTTTGTCAAGATTGTCAAGACTTAATTTACATTCTCCAGTGGAATGATCAGCGTGGACCGCCCACTGCAACCACCAGATTTTTTTTCTTGAATTTCTTTCTGTGGAGCCACTTGAAAAGCATTATCTATGATATTCTTGGGGACTCTGACGTCTCGTCTCGAGAATGGCTAATATTGCTGGAGATATACAGGACTTGACAAGAACTTTTGCTAATGTACAATGGTCTCTATGTGACGGTAATTTAAAAATTTTATAATGGATAGTAGCCGCGCTTTCGAGTCTTTGATGGCATGCGTTGATTTAATAAAAAAGCTAATTACTGAAGATTGTAAAGGTCACGGTGACCTGGTTGGTTAGGATGTCATTCTCGTTACTAGAAAGTGGTGAGTTTGAATCCTGGCATATCTGAAGATCCGTCATGTTCACAAATGCCGACTTAGGCACGAAAAATATAGTATGTTTGCAATTTCCACCATATTCCCATTCCAAACTAATACCCCTGAGTGTGTTAGGAGCCAGGCCTTGGGTCTTCTCTGGCTTCCTATCTCTAAATTGGAAAACCTAGATGGTGCTGCCATCTCTGAGTCAAATCGTACTTCCCCCTCGTTGGGAATGCTCTGTTCAAAAACGGAAACGCTCTTTTTGACTCATTCATTTAGTTTCTGACTGGAGTAGCTGGCTTCGCCAAGTGTTATATGTAACAACAACAACACATTTATTTGTGTTCTTAAAAGTACCCTTCCATTTTATTTACTCTTCAGGAATTTGAATCGGAGTTTCTCCATACATTATACTGCGAGTATTTTTATTTCATCTCCTCTAACGCCTTTAAACTTTGACCAGATATATTCCGGTATGTAAGAAGGATTATATAGCCAAATACACTACTTGCCATTAAAATTGCTACATTAGGAAGAAATGCAGATAACAAAATGATATTTATTGGACAAATATATTATACTAGAAATAACAATTGATTAAATTTTCAAAAAATTTGGCTGGATAGATCCTGAGAAATCAGTACACAGAACAACCACCTCTGGCAGTAATAACAGCAGTTATACGCTTGGGCATTGAGTCAAACAGAGATTGGATTGCATGTACAGGTACAGATGCCCATGCAGCTTCAACACGATGCCACAGTTCATCAACCGTAGTGACTGGCGTTTGGTGACGAGCCAGTCGCTCGGCAACCATTGACCAGACGTTTTCTATTGATGAAAGATCTGGAAAACATGCTGGACAGGGCAACAGCCGAACATGTTCCGTATCAAGGAAGGTTCGTACAATACCGGCAACATGCGGTCGGGCATTATCCTGCTGAAACGTAGGGTTTCGCAGGGCACGAATAAATGGTAGAGCCATGGGTCGTAATACACCAGAAATGTAACGTGCACTGTTCAAAGCACCGTCAATGCGAACAAGAGGTGACCGAGACGTGTATCCAATGGCGCCCCATACCATCACGCCAGGTCATGGGCCAGTATGACGATGACGAATGCAAACTGCCAGTGTGCGTTCACCACGATGCCGCCAAACACGAATGCGACCATAATGATGCTGTACACAAAACCTGGATTCATCTGAAAAGATGACGTCTCGCCATTCGTGCGCCCAGGTTCGTCGTTTATCACACCATTGAAGGCGCTCTTATCTATGACGCAGCGTCAAGGGAAGACACAGCCATGGTCTCCGAGCTGAGAGTCCATGCTGCTGCAAACGTCATCGAACTGTTCGTGCAGACACTTGTTGTCTTCCAAACGACCCCGTTTCTTGACTCACGGCTCGTGACGTGGTTGCACGATCCATTACGGCCATGCGGATAATATGCCAGTCTTCTCGGCTGCTAGTGATAGGTGGCCGTTGAGATCCCGCATGGCGTTCCGTATTACCATCCTGAACCCATCGATTCCATATTCTGCTAACAGTCATTGGATCTCGACCGACGCGAGCAGCAATACTGCGATAAGATAAACCGCAATCCCGGTACGCTACAATTCGACTTTTATCAAAGTCAGAAACGTGCTAGCACGCATTTCTCCTTCTTACACAAGGCATCACAACAACTCTTCGCCAGGCAACAACGTTCAAATGCAATTTGTGTATGAGGAACCGGCTGAACAATTTCCTCATTTAAACACAATGTAGGTGTCGCTACTGGCGCCTGCTTTGTCTGAATGCGCTGAAAAGCTAATCATTTGCATATCACAGCACCTTCTTCCTGTCGTATAAATTTCACGTCTGTAGCATGTCGCCTTCTTGGTGTAGCAATTTTAATGGCCAGTAGTGTATATTTTCTAAGAATATTTATCTAATTTAAGAAAATAAAAGTAAAGCAACTTCTATTTTCTTAAATTAGATAAATATAATTTTAACATATTTAGCTACAATTTAACATCAGCTCTCATTATATTCATAACTCTACAAGTTTCTTAAAAAAATCTTTCCATGTGTTTGAGAAAACGTTGCTGGAATAAAGTTTTCAAATTATGAGATGTTATAGCTAAATCAAGATTATGGTTTTTATTCATATTAATTTCAATCTCAGAAAAATGTATGCAACTGAAAATTAATTACTATTGTGTTCTCAAGTCTATCACATCACACTATTGTTATTAATGTTTTTTTTTTTTTTTTCCAAAAAAAAATTTATATACTGCTTTTTTTTATATTCATATGTTGCTTTCAAATGTAATTTTTTTCTCTACTAACAAATTAATTGCATATTTTCTTTAACGCTGACTATTTTTGAGCGCCATCTATTTTTTCATTATTTAATATTAGGCTGTCCAGATATGTAGATTTCAAATTTTTTACAATGTCTACGAAAGTATTTCTTAATCATTAATTTAAATTTTAATCATAAATCTTAATCATATTTTCAATTTCAAATACTTTTAAGAAAAAAATAGATAACTCATTCCTGCAATAATTATAATTGTAAGATTTTTTTTAAAAGTTCTATATTAAATTTTTACCGAAAACTCCATTTACCTCCATATAGAATGAAATAAAATATTCGCCATATTTAATCAGTTAGTACGACCATTAATCAAATACATTAAACAAACTTTAATTGATATATAAAATCCAATTGTTGAAATCCATTGGTACTTGAAAAAATCACCATTATCTTAATTCATATTGGTTATTTTGCCCATGAATTTTTAATTACCAACAAAGTTATTCAAAGAGCGATTCTAAAAACGTTGCAGTTCAGTAATATTTATAAATACCATAGGCAATTAAAAAATTATGCAATTATATAAATGCGGAAATTGTAGAAGCATAACAATGAATCTTATTCCACGTGATAAATATGACTGAGGGCAGTGTGTAAGTGTACTTTCAATGATTTTTTACATGGATGAATTTATTAACTTCAGTTATTTCCATATAACGTATAATCTAATTTTACAAATATATGAAAGTGGGAGTATGTTTTTGTGAGCAACATACAGCCATTGGATTTGGTTAACAGGTACTCTGTGTTTGTAATTAATACCACAATGAAATGTATTGTTGTCGCAAATAGAAAATATATTCAACAAGATTTATTAAAAAGATTAACTTGATTCTCTTGCAAAAATATTTTCTGTCTCCCATAGAGGGGATGGAGGTTGTATTGGAATGCGAGGTCTGCTCCAGCCCGGATGTCAATGTAGCATGGTTAAAGGATAATGCTCCTCTTAGTGCTTCAAAAAGGGCCATTTTAGAAGCTGATGGAGGAAAACACATACTTTTGATTAAAAAGGCTGAATGCACTGACTCCGGCTTGTATACTATTATAGCCACCAACGTCCATGGCACCACGTCATGCAGCGCTCCTCTTACAGTTAATTCAGGTAATTTCTTTCACTTTAAATGTTTAGTTAATACTTCGCTTTAGAATCCCAGCAGCGTAATGAGCTTAGGTATTATGCTGATGTCTTGCTGATAAGAAATCTGCACAAATCGAAGACCACAATGTTCAGAAACTATAGAAGTTCCTTGCAAAATATTTCATTCCCAGCAAAATGATACTTCTGGGTCAAGCAGGTCAAGATTAAGTCAAATTAATTGACACCGATATATACATATATGATAAGCTCTTATTGCCATGGGAAATTAATAACTGTAAATACATGTTTATAAAGATAAATTAATAAACATAAATTAATAGAATAAAATTATGTTTTGAAATTAACTTTCCATAATAATTAATAATAGTAAATATTTTTTTATAAAATTTAGTTTTAAAATATTCTTAATATTTGCAATCATTTGGAGAAAGTTAAAAATTTCAAATACTAGGAAACTGTAAAAAGAGGCCAAATTACACTAAATTTTAAAATCGTACCGAAAGAATAATTTGAATGTTAGCTTAGATATAAATATAAAAGTGCTCGGTAAAACTATATTTTAGGATGCCCTTTGGCGAACTTGGCGATTTCTTTAGGCGCCATTCCTGTTCGCTCCAATTACAGCGCTAACAGGTATGGTTGAATGAAACCTCTCAATTAATCCGTTCCCGGCAGGGTTGTTAGGGTCGTCAGGGAGTTGACCGAATTCGGTGAATGCCAAGGATTTTGTTGAGATTCGTGAATAAGTTCGACTGGAACTGACGACCTTGATCGGTTGTTATGGTGGTAGGTTCCAAATCTTGCGATCCAATAAGCAATAAAAGTTCAGGCGATGGTTTCTGCGGAAATGTCACGTATCGGAATTGCTTCCGGCCAGCGAGAGAATATGTCCATCATTGTTAAAAGATAAGAATATCCTTCCGACGGGGGTAAAGGTTCCGACAATGTCCAGGTGCACCACTTGAAAGCGTTGTAAGGGAACAGCAAAGGCTTGCAAAGGGCTATGGTTGTGTCTGGAAACTTTTGATTTCTGGCAATCAATGCATGCGCGAGTCCATGCAACACAGTCTTTTGAAATTGAAGGCCAGACGAAACGAGAGAGAATCAGTCTTTTAGTCGCTCGTATACTCCTGGGTGGGAAAGTCCATGGAGGGAGTGAAACAGAGTTTATTGGAGTGGAGAGGGAACAAAAGGACGGATTCGATCGTTGGTTACATCGCAAAATAGTTTAAGTCCTGGGGACAGTTCCATCTTCTGTAGCTTTAAAGAACTACCTGAAGTTGATAGTAATTGATTAAGTTCTGTATCATTTTCCTGGATTTCAGCTAAACGTGAGAAATTGGTGGTGTTATTACTATTAATGGCAAAAATTCTTGATAAGGCGTCGGCAACTGGGTTGTTTGATCCAGAAACGTGTTGAATGACAGTGCTAAATTGAGCAATAAAATTCATATGCCGCATTTGTCTAGGAGATACAGAATTTGAATTCTTTTTAAACAAAAATGTAAGTGGACAATGATCAGTAAATATAGAAAACATTTGTCCCTCAAAATCGTGCTGAAAATGTTTTACAGCAGAATAGATAGCCAATAGTTCTCTATCATATGTTCTGTACTTGTTCAGCTGGTGTCAGTTTCTTGGAGTAAAAAGCTAAAGGTTGTAAGCCATTGGTACTTTGGGAGTGCAATACTGCTCCTATGGGGATATCGGAAGCATCTACCATTAATGATAGCTGCTGATCAGGGGAACAGAAACCAAGGGTGACTGCATTCATTAAATCACTTTTGCATTTTTCAAACGCGGCAGTTGTTTCATCTGTCCAAAGAACAAGTCGTTTGTCATTCTTTTTAGAATTTTTTAGAAGTGAATGAAGTGGGGCTTGAGTAGCTGCGGCTTTAGGCAAGAAACTACGATAAAAATTTAACATAGCTAAAAATCTTTTAAGTTCAGACAGTGTTTCAGGCTTAGGGAAGCTAGAAATTACTGCTGACTTTTCGGGAAGAGGGCTTACGCCAGAGGGCGTTATTAAGCAACCAAGAAATGAGACTGATGTTTTTCCAAGAACACATTTAGAGGGGTTCAATTTTAGTCCGTATTCGCGGAGTTTATCAAAAATGATGTGAAGGTGGTTAATATGTTCTTCTTCGGTTGCCGATGCTATAAGGAGATCATCGAAGTAGGGGACGCAAAATTCCAATCCGTAAAGCACTTGATGTATGAATCTTTGGAAAGTTTGACCGGCATTACGAAGTCAAATGGCATTTTAAGATATTCGAACAAACCGAATGCGGTGGTTACAGCAGTTTTCGGTACGTCCACAGGATTAACGAGAATTTGGTGATATGCTCTTGCCAGGTCGAGGGTAAAAAAAATATTTTTGCCGAAAAAAACCTGTATACAATCCTGAATATGGGGTACAGGATACCTGTCAGGAGTTGTCACGGCGTTCAAGCGACGATAGTCACCACAAGGGCGCCAATCACCATTAGATTTGCAGACCATGTGGAGGGGGCTGGCCCAAGGGCTTTTGGACAGTCGAATAATTCCCTGAGACATTAGTATTCGAACTCTAAACGCGCTGCTTTGAGTAATTCTGGAGCCAAACGCCGAGGTTGGGAAAATACAGGGAGTCCCTTAGTTTCAATGTGAAGGAAAATTTCATAAGTTTTAAGGTCATTTGTTACTAAAGAAGGGTTTGTAAGCTCAGGATACTCAGCGAGTAGTTTTTCAAATTTAGAATCACCGATAAGTACGGATATGTTGGAATCTAGGGAAAAATTGTTGAATGATATGCCGTTTAACGAGAGAGACGTCCGAGAGTCGATCAGATGGTTATTTTTGCCATCGACAAGTAACTCAAAATGTTTAAGAAAATCAACACCTATAATTGGTTGACTTACGTCAGCAATGACGAATAAGAACAAAAATTGTCGGTGGAGATTTAAATCAATAATGAGGCGTTTGTTGCCAAAAGTAGAAATTTTAGTCCATTTGCTGCATATAAGGCTAAACTTTCAGAGGGTGTGGTTTTTGGAGCATATTTTTTAGGCAAAGCAGATACGTCGGCTCCTGTGTCAATTAGAAAATTTAATTTTGAAGATGGATCGACCAAAAGAATACGATTTACTTGGCGGTCGCTAGATTGGCCAATGAGCGATCGCCCGTTTAGTTTCCCGACTGATGAAAAGAACATGGAGCTTGGCACTTACGCGCTTGATCACCGAAATTAACATGGTGAAAACAAAGTTCATTCGTACGTTCCTTGTAGTACTGAAGTTAGTGCGAGAGCGGGAACTATCGCGAGATATGCTGCGTTGAAATGATCGGCGTAAATTACGCCTACTAGGGCTACGGGAACTGAGTTCCAGGGCAATGCTTAATTAGCTAACTTGTTGTGTTAACTGCGCTACCTGGAGTTCCAAGCAAGCCGTGACAGAATCATGAGAGTTAGGGGAGATAGAATTTACATACGAAGGGATAGCTAGATCGCTTATTTTGTCAGCAACTGCTGCTATTTTATTCAAATCATCCTCGCTGAAAGCGGCTAAAATAGTCTGCGTGTTATATGGTAGCCTCGTGAGCCATAACGAGCGTAAAAGCGCTTCACCTACGATATCACCAGCTTACGAACGCATGCGATTTAGTAATTGGGAGGGTCTTTGGTCACCGAGTTCTACTCCCTGCAAAAAGGTTCGAATTCTAGATGCTTCACTTTCGGAATGAACAGAAATTAGACGTTTTTTTAAGGCATTGTATTTTTCGGTAGTAGGTGGTTTCTCTAAAAGTTCGTGTACCGAATTTAGTATATCGGGATCTAAGCAGGAGACAACATGATTGAATTTTGTTAGATCGGACGTTATATTCGCCAGAAAAAAATTGTGATTCCAACCTAATAAACCACAGGGAAGGGTTAGTTTTCCAGAAAGGTGGTATTTTTACCGAAACGTGTGCAACCCGTGGAGGTGTGTCTTCGGAGGGAGAATTTTGAGTAACGGAAAAATCTTAAGATAAACGCATGGTCAAAATTTAGCAGAAAAATAATTTCAAACTACACAAATCAATAATAGGGAAGTGCGCATAGTTTCGAATACCAAGATATTAATGAAAAATACAAATAACACAAAAAATATTAGTTATGAAATATAAAGAAAGCCATGAATATTCATATAGTACCATATAGTAAATCAAATAATAAAACTCAGCACGATGCGAAAGGATTGATAAAATTGTGGAGTAGTTCACGGAATTTAGCTCATGGGGTGAAAAATATGAACAAATAATAATTTAACTGAAAAAACTTTGCGTTAAAATATATACACAATTTTTCCAAGAAACTGACCCCAGTGAATAACCAAGAAACACAGAATGCTATATTTACGAAAATTATAGAAAGATCCTACCTGCATCTTAGAAGTTATAGATGATTACGAATCACAGCACTGACATTTTCTTATGAGATTTCATAGAACTGTAGATGTTAATTCAAATGGAATTCGCGTGCGGCGAAGTTATAAAAAATCCCACGTGGTACTGGAGTTACTTTCAAATCCAAGTAAGGCTTGAAGAATTAGCGTGTTCACATTTTGGTAACCAGATATGGGGTGCAAGTTAATCGCTTATTAATAATAGCAAGGCACACCATATATTGAAATTTAACTAAATTTTAAGAAATGCCAAAACGTCGCGAATACAAAATCTCTGAGAGAGAACCAGTTTCTGAAGTCATCCGCTCACATCGTCGGGGGAAACGTGATCTGCCTCTCTTGTTCCTTGTGCGCTATTGTTCCGAGGAGAATGGTGATGCCACTGTTCAGATAGAAAGTTTTTCTAGCTGCTGCTGCCAACTTCCGAGCAGAAGTAATTCACCACATTGTCATACATCACAACTAAAGTGAATTTTAGCAGTGATGTTGATCAATTTGGCTGTTTATATTATCTGTGTTTTAATTTGTCCTAAAAGTGTACCATGGCAGTTAGTTTCGGGCTCTGCAAAGGCAAATCCTATTTTTGAACACTCATTACGTTAGACTATGATTCCACAAGTCTTAATAATATATGTATGGGACAGCAGCATTGAAGAATAGAATGTCCATGTATATATATATATATATATATAAGTAGTATATATGTGTTCATATCTGTATCACTTTTACTAAAAATAGAACAAGGGTGGAA
>JAPDSC010066623.1:0-10010 GCA_026290005.1 Latrodectus geometricus | reverse complement strand
AGGAAGCAGATATTGCTTCAATTTCAAAGAAAAGCAAGAAAACTTGCATTTTTTACTTTGTAGATTTGCAGATTTCATTGTGAGTTTTATGTTTATACTTGTCGTAATTAATTACCCAAAGTATCAAAGAAAAGCGATTTATAATGAAAGCTAAACAGTAAAGTGAGTCTTAATTATGCGTTTTTAGAGAGAATGAAACTTCATTTGTTTCGTTACCTTGGAAGGCTTAAAGAGAGAGCTTCTTCATTGCTTCAGTTATAAAGACAGTTAAAACTAAATATCTTTTTTCTGAAATACTCGAAATTCTTACTTAAAAACCACGCGATACATTTAAAATTCTTTGACGCAGTAAGAATTATTAGAATCTTGAAATATCCACGAACTTTTTTTATATTAATTTTTAAATAATTATAACTATTTTTATGCTCCTTTTTTAATAACTGAATATTTTAGCAAAACTTGATTTGAACTTTCCTTAAGCAATTCTGTTTTCTTAACGTTCAAGTTTTTTGGATTTAGGCAATGAAAACTTTGAGAGCTGTTCCTTATCTAAACGCAATCAGGTGAAAATTAAAAAATATCCAATGCCATTGTGAAATTGGAAAACGGTAGAAGGAATGATAATTGGGTGGCACTTCCTTTATTATTAATCATAAATTGGTTGTTTCTTTCGTTACAGTTGAGATCACGTCACTTTATTTTACTTATGATTGGTCTGTGAGTGAAACAAATAACTGTTTTCACCATTAATGATAAATATACAATTTTGTCCACCCATCGAAAACAAGTCAATTTGTCTGTGGGATGAATTCTTCGGTGAGTAGTTGGAAAGAAAATTTCTGCCAATATCTTAGTGGGATGGGTTATTTAATATATTCTTGGAGATGTGTCTCTCTTGATACCGCTTTTAAAAAGTAAATACTTATTAATCATTCAGTAAAGATAAATTTATTTTATGTAGCATGTAAAGCACACTAAATAATAATATTTGATTGTTTACGCAAGCAATCAATAAACCATGACATCCATTTTATAGTTAGTTTACATCGGCAAGGATGATTTAAAAGATTTTTTTATTAACACGTTCAATCTGATCAAAAAAAAGTTTTTCCGAAAAAAGTAAGTTTTATGTTCAGAAAAAGATAATGTTTGTTTAAAGCTACAATAAAACAAAAGAAATTTTGTTTCGCGTTGGTCTTTTGCATGCAAACTCAAATTAAAAATTAAGAAATTAGTAGCAAATTCGTGTTCCGATTTCAATCATTAAACTGAGGTACTTAGATATGAATGGTTTTGTACCGAATATAATGCTGAAGTTTAAATTTCAATTTTTATTTTTGCAATTTAGTATATTATTGACAGCATGAATGAAAATCGATATAAAGTCCATTGCATTTCAACCGATTAGGATATTTTCCGCTTGCTTTGTCGTAGTGTTCAACTATAATATTCAAAGCGGCTTAGTGCATGGGTTGATACATCCCTGGAACCTGCCCCACTTGGCATCGTTTGAGCTCGCCAAAAGCGCAAGTTTTTCTTCCGCAATTTACCGGAAGCTTTTGATCGGTATTTTGTAATGCATCTCTTCTTCGTGAAGAAGAATAAGAAAAGAGTGCCAAGAGGTGTTTGGAAACAGGTTGAGAGTCAAAATGCGCCGGACATTCTGGGTTTATGGGTTGCACGTGATGGAGAAAGTAAAAAGTATTTGTCGGATTTCCATTCGACACGTGAGGACAATCATTCTTCAAAGGAGAGACGTTTCTTTTTTTTTTTTTGGCGATGTCTAGATGCATTGTCCATCTACAGAAACATTGAACTAGGATCACCTCCTCTTCCTTGACGCCAACAATGCATCATTTGGTATCCAAAGGTCACTTAGTATCCAAATAGTTGGCGACTTGCGCAACATACATCAGGAACATGAATACTTTCGAAATGTTGGTTCATCTTTTAGAGAGGATTAACTAAAATAAAGAAACACTACTTATCTTTCCAAACGGTCGGAAACGCTAGTATTAAATAGACATCTCGTCAAAATTGTTACGCAAGCGTTCCAAAAAGGGAAAGCACTGGATTTGATTGGGGGGGGGGGGGTTATTTTTCTCTCATTCGTATTTGATTTGTGTGGAGTGGGGAAAATATGCACCAGGGAAGTAAATATCATTGAAACATCAGCAAATAATAATGTTTAAAAGATTAATTTAATTCATTACAAGAAAACATGTGTTTAATACTAAAATTATTGTCATGAATTAATTATGTTAATTTAACTCTGCGCCCGCATAATTTTCATTTTACGCTTGCACAAAAATCTAAATGATACAGATATTTTTGAAAATGAACAAAAATTGATGATAGCTTTTTAAATTGGAATCATTAGATGAAAGTTCAGTTCATTTAAAGCTATATTTTTCAGAACAAATTTGTTGAGAGTTATTTTTATCAACAATTTTTATGTCAGAATTTTGACCAAAGTAAAGGATTTAAATGATCGTTTCTTTACATGAAATAATTTTATGAACCTTCCTTACTATAGAACGTCATTGACGCATAATTGATTTAGATATATAATTCTATATTTTACATATAGAATGTAAACTTATAATTTTATATAATTACGTGTACTGTCATCAATACAGCAAGTATACAATATTTAGACAATATTACATGCAGTGACCGTCCAAGCATTCTCATTTGGAGTAATATACCCTTCAAATTGTGATATTTAGAATTCTTTTTTCTAACGGAGGACACTAGGTGATTAACCCTTCGCTACAACAAGGCTGGAAACTGCTACTCGTTTAGCATAACCGGTAGGCACTTGTGAACCAAGTCACGGAGGGAAGCATTACCCACTTCGCACCATCACAAACACGTTTATAGGGTGGGTCACATTCATCCATCATCTCAGAAGAAAGGACAAAGAAATACAGAGAGAGAAAAAGGTAGGAAACGCCCGTGCCCAAACCGAGATTCGAACCCGCGACCAACAGTCAGGAACGCTAACCACTCACTCAGTTGTCTGCTGATACTTAGAAGTATATTTAAATATTGTTGCTAGGGTTCATCATAGCCTTTTGAAAGGACCATGCTCTTTTGAATGGAAGCTCACATGTTCAATACCAGCCATTTTTTATATAACGGGAAGTGGATATAGCGTTCTACATGATAATCCCTTAATGTGTGTGCTTGTGAGTTTGCAGAATTTTTTTTACTCGCAGGACACGGGAACATGGTCCACTTTTTACAAAAACATTTTTCTTACGGAAGGAAAAAGATTCAAATTGGTATAATTTTATTAAAATAACATTTTATATCTTCATAAACTGAATTCAATTATTCACTGAAATATTTAAAATTTGAAGCTGTATACTGATGATAAGAATTTTTTTTTAATTCCAGTGAAAAGAGTCTCGTTCAGCCAATATTATTTAAAATATCGAATCTCGATTTCCTATCAATATTCGAATCAGCAAAACAGATTAAAAGGTAGCCATGGGAATTGAATAAATTAAACTGTTTGTCATATTTGTCTATCATGCCAGAGTTTCCTCATAAGTTGTAAGTTTTTTGCATTTTGACTAACCAGGATTGAACGAATGGATTTCTGGATTATTTATTTTCCTCTGAGTGCAGAAACCGCTTTTTAAAAATAGTTTAGAAATCATTTCTCCTTAAAAAGATATTTTCCTTCACAATGGAAGAAATTTCTTATCTGTATAATTTTTTTGAATTTACAAAATGATTCAATCATAAAAACATCCCGGAAAGATTGTAACAACTCCGAAATCATAGAAATTAAGGTCAATTCAGTTATTTCATAAGAAAGTATCGAGAAGTTATTTCGCATCTACTTGTAACTCAAATATTTATTTCAATATTAAACGTGTGACATCATCCAAAATGATTGACTAATTTCATCATTTATGAAATGTCAATTAATAAAAAGGAAACAATTATTTGATGTACTGCAAATATACGTTTTTGGTCGCGAATGGTTTGCTTAAAGATTTGTACATAACGCAGCTCAATAGACCAAAACCTACCGTTTAAAGCAGATTCTGAAGAAACTAAGGCCAAAGTAGGATTTGAAGCTACGAACTGAAGGCTAGAGCTCTATCCATTCGGCTATCAGCTGGGTGATTACGAAGAATACAACTGTTTTACGAATTAAGAAAAATCTTTTGGCAACATTACAAGAGACGATATCATTGCAAGTCAGAAACGCAGCAGAAACTCTTGGAATTTGACTCATGGTTCTACTGGTACTTTTTGAGTATGGGATTTAATCTGATATTTAAAGGGGATTCAATAGGCATCCAAGGCTGAGGTGGGAGTCGAACTTATGAACTATCGAGTGTTGACGTCTCAGCAACGTAAATTGAAGAACAGAAATCCCAGGCAGATTCACTTTACTAATCTGGAAATTGTTCTTCTCTAATCTTTATTAAAATGGTCAATTATTCGTAAACGTCAATTATTTTTCGAATGTTTAAAATTTTCCATAGCATACTGTCGACTTAAAAATTAGTAACTTTTACGCTGTTACTGTGATCGATTATAGGAATTTGAAGTTAAAACAGCCTTCAAATACATATCGAAATTAAATTTATATAATTCATACGATAATTTTGTGGAGGATTCTACGAAAAATTTCCAAATATATAATAACTTGATAATATCCTTAAAACAGTATTCGATATTTCTAAACTTCCACAATTTTTTCTAGAATAATACTGAATAAACTAAAGTATAATCATAATTTTTACTTCATAATTAAATAACGCATGAGGTTTGTTTTAATTATAAGCACAACGTTTTGTACTTATAAAATGTATTAATATTAAATAGACATAAATCTGTACAACTTCTTATACTCATGATGAACCCTGTAAGATATTTGAAACACATACAGAAATATTAGAAATACAACCCAGTATAATTGAATTTATCTTTAACGTCTGAATGCTTAAATAAGAAATTTTACGGCATTATTTACACATAAAAAAATTGAATACATTCTACACCAACATCAAAGTAAACAATAAAGTTTTTTTAATTAGTAAAAATTTAAATTAAATAAACATTTTATTAATGATTTCCAAATTTTTAAATGAAACAAGAAAATAGTTTGTTTGAGAATAAAACCGAAGGCTTCAAAACCCGTTCTTTTAAGATAAAGAAAACAAGTCCCAGAAATAGGGGGAGAATTTTGAGACGAAAAGAAACGGTTACACATTTAAACTTGTTTTAACATTATAAAATAAATATTAAAATATTTTTATCTTACACAAATTTCGTTAAAATATATAACAAGATTGTAAAAAATTTAAATTTCATGAATATTTTAAAATTTAAATAAATTTTGATGTATAAAATGCTTTTTTTATTTGTGCCATAACCTGACAGCTTACATTTATTTGTTGAAAAAAAGAATTTAGAACTAATTTGAAATCTCTCTATCATTTAATATAATGCTTAAGTATTTATTAAATATAATCTATTTAATTAATTAACTAAGTATTAATAAAATAAACATATATCTAGAATTCATAATATTTTTCTAAAAATAGTAAATCACACTTGATCATATGAAATGAAATTTTTCCATTAAATCATTGTAATATAATGGAAACAATAACTAAATGATGAAAGCATAGCATCAAATATACATGTTTTATAAGTAATATCTTAGTAGAACCACACAAATTTCATTTCGAAAAAATAATTTCATTATATATAACACATATTTTAAAAAGTAAATTTTCTTTATTTAATCGTCGAAACCAAAAGAATTAAAAAAGAAAATGCGTTGCCCTAATAATCTGTTTTATTTATTTATTATTATTATTATTATTTTTACATGCATATTGAAATTGAACATCACAAATTTTTAAAAAATTAACGAAAAACTTGTTTAGTTGTAAAATATTTTTTTTAACAAAATGAAAATTGTTTGCTCAGATATATTCAAAAATAATAAAAGAAGATTTAAGAAGCACGTTTTCCTTTAAGACTAAAAAAACAAATTAGTTACTTATATACTAACAATGCAACAAAAATTTATAGAAACATTAAAAAAAAAAAATTACTCTTTACTTGATGTATGACAACAAATTACTCATTTAAATAAATATACGCCGATTTCACTTTTAGAAATATGTACTAAATTATAATACTAAGATTTAAATTTTCATTTAAACAAATAGAATTTTCATTCAATTAAGATGTAAAAATTTAAATGATTGGAACTGATAAAGTCGTGATGGTTAATTTACAGGAACTAAATTGAATTTTTAATACTATAATTGTGAATATTTAAATATCAGAAAGTTATTTTTTTTTTTCAGAGATAGTCTTGTAGTAAATTTTTTTTTCTCTACAAATTTTGTTCTCACAGCACATTTGTAACTTGCAAGGTGACAAAAGTAACTTTTAAATTCATGTTTATGTAAATATACACGATGTTTAGTTTGGAGAAAAAGTAATCGATTATTTTTTCTGTAGCGATCGATATCTCGTGAGGTATCTATCAAACAATTTCAGATTTATGCTCGTTGCAAAGGTGACATTTGACACTAAAATATTCTCTTGCAGTTTTTTGTTTGATTCATTCAGTTATGAGTACAAGGTTTTAAAAATGGAAGACAACAAACAGAAAATTCGATACATTTTAGTTATTCTTTTATAATGGCGAAAATGCTAACCAGGTGGCTAAAATTGTGAAAGGTGTTTATCGTCCTATATAAGACTGTACAATTTTGGTTTCGTCGATTCCGTTCGGGTATTTTTGATGTTAGAGATGCACCTCGCATGTAGATACAGCATCGTCGAAAATGTCTATAAAATATCAAAAATGATCGAAGTGAACCGCATCTCAGCAGTCGTAACGCGCAAGACCTAAAAATCTACATGAAAGCTGTTATAAACCTTTTTACAAAGTGAATCCAAAATAAGTTACATAAAGTTCACTTAAAAATAATGGATTTCTTTTTCCCCAAACTAATATTATCTGAAACATAAATTTATTGCCAGTTACAACACTATATTAAGATAACCATTTCATTTTTCAATCGTTAAAAAAAAAAAAAAATACTATTATCCTACATATTTTTCTAAAACTTTTTTTTATTTGAAATAAACGTAAATTTATGAAGGAAATCTAAGTTTCGCTTCATGGCAAACATTGTAAGGAATTTACCTTTCGGGGGAAGGTTCTTGTTGGATGAGTGGCTGGTGTTGGTGAAAGGCTTGACCTGCTGGATGCTGATCATGATAACGGAGAAGTATTGGTCTCGGCTTCCGCAAGGTGTAAAATTGAAATGGTTCTACCTGCATCAGATCACCTTCTTTTCATCTATCACACTTCCGATCAAAAGTTCGCCAGGGTTGGCGAGAAATCGCCTCGTTTCTGAATTCCGTTTCCCGTTGTGACCCTAACCTAAAAAAAGACTTTCCTTTTTCAAGGTTCTCCCCCAGTGTAGCAAATGTTCTGAGAAGGTTTCTTTCTTCACTTGACCAATGACTGCGGAAGAAGGGAGAGCAAAAAGTAGAATAAATTATTCGTGCACTCACTCGCCCGTAATTAATCGCCAGGATGTAAATATTGCTTCGATATAATCAATCAAATGACCACATGTGCTATTAATAGCAGAGGCTTGCTCATTGGGTTCTTCAGGTGGGGGAGACTTCAAGGTCAGACAGTGTTTTTGCTTATTTCCTACAAAAAGAATAGCGGAAAACATGACAACGCAGAGTCTAATGTTTTTATAATGAGTTCTACAACGATTTTCCCTGTTTTGAAACTTTGATTCTTAATTGACAGAATAATATTTCCATTAAAAAAAGTTCTCAATTTAAATCATTTTAAATAAAAAAGAAAAGAAACTTCTATTAATAGCATGTGTGTGTTAAAGAATCTGATTTAAAGGTTCCCAGAATAAAGAACACACCCTATAGTTTTTGAGTCTATTTCTGGATAAGGAATGGATGTCAAATATATGGAATCTTTCGATGAATATTTACCCGAGTTAGGTATCTCCGATAACTCATTGTGATGTTAATTAATAGACTGCATTCTATTCGGATGGGGGGGGAAGGGAATTATTTTTTCTCTCAGTAATGTAGCATATTTTTCTGCCATATTCCGCAATTGTTTCTGAAGAAAGGTATTCGCAGGCACTTTTCAAATAATCCAGATAGATTTAATTATCTTGCTAATACTTTGTGGTCAACAGCATCTCAACAAGCTTACTGATTAAAAAACCAATCGCGCTCGGCCTTATATATTATATATATATATATATATATATATATAATAGAATAATTGTATTCGTATGAAGTAGCTAAGCTTTCATTTTATACTAAATTAAAAAACTTCAAAGATTTCATTTATTTTAGTCACGATTCAATTTTTAAATTTTGTTTCGAAAATAATTGTTACAGTTTGAAATGTATTGTTTCGCAGTTTTTATTGGAGAAAAGTATTTTCATTAATGTTGCTTACAATTCCAGTGCAAAATGTTTTTCAAGCACCGACACACGCTGCCTTCTACCATAAGACGGATTTTCATTCATTTGGATATTCCTGCTATCATCCTCTTCCGTCATCCGTTTCCTCTTTCTGCGCGTGTAATCAATTTCTCAACGCAATTTTTGAGTAAAAATTTCTGTTTATGTATTTTTTTTCGCTTAATGCTATGAAACGTTCAGCGAGTTTAGAGTGAAATATTTTTAATGAGGCACTTTTAGGATGACATTTGTAAATATTCCAGAGTATTCGAAACATTTTTTTGTCTTCCTCATTTTTAACATAAAGCAATTCCGTTTAAAGTGACCAGGGAAAAGTCGTTCTCTTGATCGGGATTAGACGGGGTTTTCTGTATGACCAAACAGAAAATTGCCTTGCTAAGAGTGCCTATACATGGTGAAAGGTCTGAAGAAAAAATTTTAATAGATGGCGCTGTCGCCAACTGCTTGTACTAACATTTTAGATTTTGATTTGATGAAAAGAAGTATTCCTACTCTTATGATGTAACTATAAATTACTTTAGATTTCTCAAATATAATTGAATATTTTGTGTAAATTGTTTTCCATGTGTACCTTTTGTGTTTATTAAATTTGTTTTTGTTATAATATATAATCTTACTTACATTCCTGAGCCGTGTTTTGAAGGCACTCTTTCGATTTTACATTTATTCAAATTACTTAGATTAATTAATCAGATTTTCAGTTCTAGTGTCCAATATTCCACTGTTTATTTTGCCCGGAAAAAACGTCTAGACTTCGGCATTAGACATGGTTAAAAAATATGCGATGTTTGGCTGTCTTCAGCAACTGCGGTCATAGCCAACATTTAATCTAATGATTTTTTTCAACAATTTCAACAACATGTACACTCTAAAATAAAACACTGCACCATTATAATCTGCTGTAAATTTACAGCATATCCGTAAACTTTTTACAGCATATTTAACTGTAATTTTTACAGCATATTTTGTTGTAATTTTACAGTATTTTTTGCTGTAATTTTTACAGCATTTTTTGCTGTAAATTTACAGCACTTTTTGGTGTAATTTTTACAGCATTGTTTGCTGTAATTTTTACAGCACTTTTTACTATGCATTTTACTTCAACCTTTCCAGAACCTATTTTAAAACCTATTGCTATTTATAGCTATCATCAGGTTTTCATAATTTTTTTTCTATTTTCACTCTCCCCTCCACTTTGTTTTAGTTCTCATGAAACATTTATTTAGGAGTTCATTTTTATGTAAGAAAATATTTGAATGAAATGTAGATTATTTTTCTGATGACAAGAAAATCCAATTCATCCCTTTTCTCATTAAACAAATGCATTAATGTCCTCTTGAAACTCTTTATATATTATGGATACAGAAAGATTTATATGATAGCATAATTATTTTCAAAACCTTTTTTATTTAACTATTTTTTAGAATCAAACAATTTAAAATATATACTTTCATTTTACAAATATTTTTTGCATATGC
>JAPDSC010066609.1:0-19819 GCA_026290005.1 Latrodectus geometricus | reverse complement strand
ATATATATATATATATATATATATATATATATTAAAAAAAACTGTTTCACAGATATTCGTGAATTTCACACCCGTGTCCAGCGTTCATTGTAAACTGTGTTGTATGATCCCCCAATCCTCTAGTCTAACTCAAAGGTTATAAGTATATCTCGTAAAATAATACCAAGGTTTGGCAGAAAATCTATGATTTTATAGATATCATGAGAGATAGATGGATTCAATTGTCATATTAAAAATAATATTAGAAATTGTACAAAAAATGGATATTATAATAGCGTTTTTAAAGTAATCCAATATTATTCGTATAATGCAGTAGCCACCGAGATATTCCTACTACCTAACACGAAATTTACAACATACATTAGCGGACATGATATATGCAAATGATTAGAATTAGAACGTTGACGCACATCACGCGTTCCTGCGGCTCCACTGTAAAGTGCTGTTTAAGGCTTTGATATTCCGATAATTTTAAGTTCGCGATAGTGTTTTTCTTGTAGACTTTTCAAAACAATGATCAATTGTACCTCGTAGTAAAGAGCAATAATTTTTTGATTAAGTATCAGAGTTCGACAGAGGAACGATAGTGACCTACCGAAATCGTGGATTATGTTTCAGGGGAATCAGCAGTTTGGTTGGACGAAACTAAACGACTGTAAAGGTGATATGTGATTCTTGGATATTTGAGGGTACGACGAACCGAAGTGATCGATTGCATCCACCACTGTGCATCACTTCGCGTGGTGACTGGCAAATATTGCGTATGGCAGTGACGGCAGCCATAACGTGAACTATACAACATTCAGTTTGTAACGCATTCTCTAGTGTCTGAGCTTACAATTCTACGTCATTTGCAGCAGAGTGGTCTCTCCACAAGACGTCCATTTCTTCTTCTAGCCTTGACGTAGAACCACAGACGTCTCCACCGTCAGTGGTGTGGTGAAAGAAGGATGTGGATGGCAGAATGGAATGAAATTGTCTTTACTAACGAGTCACGCTTTCTTCTGTAACAACACGATGTAACACTACGGTGTCTCTTCGAGTCTGGAGACACCATGGAGAGAGGATTCAGAACAGCTGCGCCATGCACCGCATAATAGTCCTCCACCGGGTATTATGGTATGGGGTGTAATTGGATACCACTCTCGCACTCCTCTAGCACGCATTTCCAGTGCTTTAAGCAGACAGAGATAAATTTACGAGGTGTTGGAGTCAAATGTCCTTTCTTACATTCAGGGCTTGCCTACAGCCATTTCTAACAGGGTAATGCGCGACCACAGGTAGCCCATAGAAAACATGTGGTCTATGGCTGCTCAATGATCGACCCAGATTATATCCTCAGAAGCCACACCTGATCAACTTTGGTAACGTGTGGAAGCTTCTTGGTCTGCTGTATCCCAAGAACACATCCAAAGTTTCTTTGAATCAATACCGCGGCGTGTGGCAGCTGTGATCTGCAACAATGGCGACTACTCAGGCTATTGATTTTGGCAGGAACCACATTTCAAAGAGGTCGGTCTATAAATTTAATTATTTGAGGCTTGGTCAACATGATATTTACAAATTAATTTTCTTTATATTTCTTGTCTTTCTTGGTGCTGGAATTTGAGTGCCCTCCAGTGTATTTTAAATATAAATACTTGAAAGCAGGATTTCTGCATTTTTCATTTATTAGAAATGGTGCTGAATTGTAGTCTATAATATGTACAGCCATAAGTAAAAACAGTAGCAATTGTATTACGAAATATAATTTAGATGCATCTTGGTTATTTGTTTATAATTTTTAAATATATTTAATCACTTTTAACGTGTAATGATGATGCATTAGACAAAAATTGCTTCATCTTGTTAAGAAAACAAATAAAATTGGAATCAGAGAAATTTTAAATGAAAATATTTAATAAGAAATTTAACTTTGATTATTCTTTAAATTCAAAAGTACTTCTAATTAATAAATTTTAAAAGTAAGAACAAATGATTAAGATTAAAAAAATTTATAGTCATAAATAAATGTCTTCACATTGAAAAATAGGAAAGCATAAAATCCTACGTTCATGATTTATAGTGGAGAGGATAAAAATTATATAATATATTGCCCATGATACATTTTAAATTTTTCTTTCGGAATCTTATATTCATCATTCGGAGATACAATTTAGTTTCAGTTGTAAGAAAGAAATTACATTTGCAAGGTTGTCTTAAAACTCAAGTTTAATATTTTTCATTTTAAAAAAAAAATTTTACATTTTAACAATGTTTTGTAAAAAAGCTTAAGATAAATCATACCGAGATAATAGAATTGATTATTACATTAATCCAAAAATGCTCTTGCTGTTCACTAGAGGTATTTCAATAGTTAAGATAAATATTGGGAAGAATATAGTACAATTCTGCTTTTTCACTTTGGCAATGTGGAAATTATTCTTAATTTTGAGAACATTAAGCTGAATTCTAATGTTTCTATTTTATGGTTTACAATTTTAACTGTATAAACAAAATATGTATACAAAATTTAATGTTATTACGACAAATTATGTTAGCTATCTTAGTAGAGGAAGAGAAAAAGAAAATTTAAAAAAATGGAGAAATAATTCAATTTTACCTATGTGTATTTAAATAAACATATATATTGTTATGGTAATTAGAATTACCTGGCTCTTTTAGCTAAGAAAACAGGAAACGTACATTAGTTTATAAACCAATTACTGGTATTGTATCACAAAGAAGAAGTCATACGGTAACAGTTTAAACCAACAAATTCCAAGAATAAAATAAATAATTGTACTAAAAATTCGGAGGATAAAAATATGAATAACAAAACTGTAAACTAAAGTGTATCCGAAATATATGGCTATAATTTTAAGTATTTTCTTAACTCATTATCTCCATTTTTATCGGCTCCATTTCAATGAAAAACATTTACTTATAATGATATCTTTCGATTGCATAAAATAATTTTAAAAGTTTTAATACGTATCCTATGTATTATTAAAAAGCATTTTAATTTACCTTAACATTTGTTGTAAAGTTTAATTTCAGATTAAAAATATAAAAACCATTAATTTAAAAACATTTTATTGGATTTCTTTTTTGCAGATTAATTTGCATAATACCCAGCAATCATTAAGGACGAAAAATATCTTTTAATATTGACGAAGTTTCAAAAAATATTTCTCTCCAACAGTTTAAACAGAAATTTTAATCAGCTTATGCCAGATTACTTACCCATGATTTGTTTTTGTTTTTCGCTTAACTAATTACTTGTATTACTAATTCAACAATAAAATATTGGATAAGTCATATCTACGCTTAAAAAGTTATTTCTGTATTTTACAACTAAAATTGTTTAAAAATGCAGCTCTAATCTCCTGTTCGATGTTCTGACTTAATTAGGTTTTAAAGTAATTATGCAAAATTAGTTTAATTAAAAAAGAAATTATTTTTACTTTAATGAATACCTGATATTTAGAAAGAGTATTTCATTAAATAATAATTATTTAATTCCAATTAGTAACACGCGTCAGTTAATGTTTCTTAATATTTTTTAATAATACTTTTTGCAAAATTAATTCATTACCTGGAATTGAATAATGATGTATTGCATTTCTTAAGCGTATTTCTTGAATAAACGCTTATAAAGCTGTAAGTCATAAATAAATTTTTTGATTTAAGTATAAACTTAGACATATAAAGAGTAATTAAAATGTAAATTGATATTAAGAAATAAATGGCAAAAAAATTTTATTTAACTAATGATAAACTTTTGATTAAGCAGGTATTTACAATTAAATTATTTAAATTACAACTCATTGTTAGAAACTTTATTTAAAAATTATTTAAGCAGGAAGAAAGAAATGAAATAAAGAGAGAATTTCAAGTAAACAACTCAAATCAAATATATCAATGTTTTAAAATATAAAATAAACATTACAAACCAAATAACAATATATTTAATTATAACTGAATTAATAAAGAAACTTAATTTTGAATTTTAAATAAAAAAAAAGGATTAAATTTAAAATAAAATAAATTTAGTTTTTCAGTTGAAGCAATTACGATGTATCCTTGCCTTGATATATTTTTGTCAATTTTTTAAATGATATACACAAACATTTATAGTCAATTTATTCATTGAAAACCTATAGAAAGTAAGCAAAGAAATGTTGAAGCTAAAAAAAATAAATACTGTTATCATTGACGTGTAATTTTTACTTAGGAACCACAGGACTTTTTTCTACATTAGATGCATACCCTGATAGTCACCAAGGAAACTTCGACTCAACATTGTGACAATTTATACCTGATTATGAATTGTGTATGGAGAGAAAGACATAAATCAGACTATGCTATATACTGTAAATATTATTTTGTGTTGCAAGTAAAATTAAAAAGAAATTTTATATAAATGTTACATTTATCTTGAAATGATGTATCACAGTATTTATGTACAGTGTAAAATGTGTCTGATGATATATAATTGTATAACAATATTACCGGTCACAGAGAATAAATAATAATTTAGTAAAAATGTTTCATAAACATAAAGCATTTGCTTCAAAGTTTTAATTTTTATATGTTATTTTAATGACGCATAGGGAGATAACTAGCTTATTACCAACTCAAGGACAATTTATATTTTACAAACAACAAGAAAAATTGATGAAAAAAATTAATGTTCTTGTAAACATAAATGACAATTACAACGATTGAGTTTACTGGTGAAACTAGAAAAATGTACATCGAGGTTGAAAATAAATAATAATTTAGTTAAAAATGTTTTATAAACATAAAGTGTTTTCTTGTAAGTTTTAACTTTTATATGTCATTACATTGACTCATTGTAATTGTACTAGTTTATCCTCAACTCAAGGACAATAATTATTTTACAAACAACGATTGATGAAAAAAATTAATGGTTTTGTATTCATAAATGACAATTACAACGATTGAGTTTACATGTGAAACTACAAAAATATACATTGAGATTTTAACAAAATCCCCAAATGCTCACTTAAATAAATAAAAATATATGTAAAAGCACATCTCATACATTATATGAAAAAGGGAACTTTCATAATTCATTCCTTTTCACATGAGGGAAAAACTATAAAGCAGATGACATCAAACAGTACTAAAGCTTGTCCTAAAATAGGAACCATTGCATAATTTATTCTAAAATTCTAGTATAGTTGTACAGATATTTGCTATCTATAATATTGATAACATAAATCAATTTTCTGAACCGTGCCTAATATAGCAAGAATATAATTGATTTATATATTTTTATTCCGTAAAATCAGTTTCGGATTACTCTAGAAAACATTTGGATTTCACAATAGTTTCTAAGATTAAATGAATCGACATGAATGCTGAATAATGTGGCAACAAATTTGCATTAAGTCGTGCAATGCACAAAACATGTAACTTAAGCAGAAATGTAACAAAAAATTTGACCAAATGGTGACAAGACAGATTCAATGTTGACATTTTTATGCGTATAAAGACGGACTGTAGTCGGTATGAACTTTTCACTTCCTTGAGAGCACAGTCATTAGTATTTAAACATGATGTGATATTAATTCTAGTCAAAAAGTCACCTAGCATACTACTATTTATAACATGCTCTGATGCCATTGCCGATAATTGGACCTTAATAGTAAAAGGAAAAGAAAATCGTGTCCACTCAGAGCTAATGTATTACTTAAATTGTAGAGTGGACATAGAATGGTGTCGAAAAAATAGACATGGTTACATTATTGATGCTTTAACCAAAGTCGACATGCACGCTAACCAAATATTTCGCATATGCTTTTAAATGTTGAATGATTTTAAGTACTCTGAATACGCATTTGTCTAAAAAAATTACGTTTTTGTATTATTTTTAAAATTTAATTAAGAGAAAAATTCAATTATATTCATTTTGGACTTATTCCAATCTTTTTAAGCCCTAATTATAATTCCTTAAGACTGGTTGAAATCTAAGGATTAAAAAATGTAAGTTCACTCGTTTAAGGGGAATTCCACTCGATATGTTTCAATTATTATTTCTCAGTTTCGGCAATAATTAAATATCCAATAGAGTGTTAATAGAAATAATGGATTTTAATAATGATTTTTATCAGCCTACATTTTATTATAACTTCCGCTGAAACTGCTTAGTTATAACTCGGATTATATATCTCTTCTTGAATCAAGATTTAATTTTAAGCAAAAGTCTCAAGTATACTACCCTTAAAATTTAATCTTGATTATAATAAGAATTAATTATGCTAATAATAGCCAATAAATAATATTCTTATATAAAACAGTGTGAAAAAAACCTTTGAATTTTTCCTGTTTAAATATTTAAAATATGATGTTTTTGAATTCAAAACATGCTTCTCATAAATACATGTTAAAATATACTTGATGTTTTGCAATTTTAATCTGAGATTTGGTTCGGATGCTAAAAACACATTTTTTCAGAAACAATTTCTATATTGTACAAGTGTCTTATTAATTTAATTAAATTAAAATTAGAACAATAACTTTTCCATGCAATAATAAATTTTATCACATTTATCTAAAATAATTGGTTGTAAGGTCTATTATTAAAAAATAATAGAAATACATTTTTATTGAATCACAACTACACACTAAATAAAAAAAGGAATGATTTTTATGTATCATTATAAATGTTAACATACGGTGTGCTATTAATAATTCTTATTTTAAACTGAATATAGTTGAACATTTTTAATACAAATTCATTATTTTAAATATTAATTATATTAAGTTATTTATTATTTTGATTTACGACTATATACTATATTTCGTAAATAAATATTTAAATATTAATTAAATTTATTAGATTTCTAAGTGATCTTATCTCTTTTTACTTATCATGTTATCCATTATTTGTGGTGCTACTATTTATCATTATTTATGAGATTATAATACTCTATTTCATAAGTCAATAAATCCTAGACATTCTGATAGTATAACTCTCTCTGTGAATGTAACTCTATAGGCTTTTATAGTGCTTTGCTAGTGCAGCAAAATTTATCTTAAAAATACTGAATATTTTTATATCAACAAATCAATCAATCTAAATGCTGAAGATTTTGTGTAATGGTTTTGCTGCTGTGTATTATAATCCTTGTGATGAAGTTCATATGATGCAGTATAAAATCTTCAAAAAAATATAAACTCATTTTTATTAGTGGACGTTTTACTTTAATAAATTTTTTTCATATATTCATTGAATGTATGGACTTTTCTTTCTGATAATCTGATGTTTTTTCTTTTTAAATGTTTATATTATAAGTTATTTTATTACAATATTTGTTTTTTAAAAATGGTAAAAGTTAATGTATAAAGTGAATTTATTAATTTAGTTTTCGTGATAGTTCACAAAGTCTACTGATGTTTCTGGAAACGAAAGATATTAGCTGAAAATCATTTTTATTTAGTTTGAGTAAATGCAACATAATGCAAATTTATATGCTATTTATAAGTTTACTATGTGATAATGATTTAAAATACTCTTTACAATTTCAATTTTTTCTTAATTTTTTTTCTGATAATGAACCGAGTAACGTTTTGATTAAAAAAAAAAAAAAAAAACTGTTAAACAACATTGTATTTTGTTAAAAAAATTATACTGTTTGTCAATAAGGAAATATATATAAATTTGAATAATTTAAGAAAAATAAGCAGAGGCTTTCGTTACGGTATCAGTTTCACTGAGGAATTTTGGTAATTTGATATATTATTACAATATTCGAGCCAAGGAAAGAAATTGGATACTTTTGTAATCCCAATATTTCCTTAATAAATTTGTTTTGTTACAGATAGCGATTTACAGAGGAAAAGTAACTTTTATGAGGTACGGAGAAGAAGATTCGTTTACTAATTCATAACGGCAGAATCAAAATTTAGTATTAAGACATCAAATGACCAAAAGCTTTCAAATTGAACTAAAATCAATTACAGTAATTTTTTAAGGTATAGTTTATTCATATAATCATTATATAACGTGTTCAATTAAATTTACAATATTTCGTGTTTATTGATTTAGTGAGAAGTGAATATCTTATGCTGACATTTCCAATATAAAACTATTGAGTTCTGGTAGAAAAAAAAATCTTGAATGTCCAGCGAAATGGGCAGTTGACCAAAAAAAAAAAGAAATGTTAAAGTCTTAAATAGAAAGAAAAAAAAATGTGGAAGCTCTTTGATAAATTATATCACACGGTATTAGTAAAATATTTATATTGTGGGGAAAATGTTCAATGTTTATTAATTGCTTTATATGAAAATAAATAATCATATAATAAGTCATGAAATATTAACTAATTTTCTTGTGAATAATTAAGAATAAGAAATTTTCAGTTATAGTGAACTTTCTTTATTATTTTTTTATTGTTAAGTTCTTTAATGAAAAACATATAAATATTTTCACATGAAAGACATTTTAAAAGCTAAATCAAGAAGGCAGAATTAATCAACAAATTTCGGCCAAACATAAATTATATAAAAGAGGATATTATAAAACTAATAATTTAAAGAAATCAATTTTTTGTGATCCAGTGGTGTGATATGCTTACAATATCACATTATATTAAATAATTTATTCAATTCAAAACAAGAAATTTACATTTTATGAGATGAATACCAACATTCAAAGTTATAAAATATTAGTCAAAAAAGTAAATTTTTGCTTGTATACATTAGGAAACACTGCTCTTAAGAAATGTAACATATATGTTTTTTGACTCTTTCATAAAATATTTTATATATATTGTGTGTATATACAAAGTTTGTAGATGGAAGCAATTTAAGGACAAAAATTATGAATCATTCTGAGATTAAAAATTCATGAATGAACAGCATACACTCTAACAATATTTTTTTTTTTAAATTTTGTTGTAAGAAAAATATAAGAACCTGTGATGTTTAAAATTGCAAAAGGTACCATATCTTTAATGCCTGTTATTAATATCCCAAAACATGTGGAAGTATATCATAAAATATTCCATGTCCATTTAGCTCGTAAATAACTTTTTAAATGTGCACTCAGGTAAACAATATATTTTTCAGAGATGCATAAAGAAGCAAAAAATTTAGGTTGAGCATTTTATGTAAAAACCGTTTTTTACATAATACATTATTTTCATTTGAAAAGAATGATGTATGAAATTATATTCTACAGTAAATAAAATTCTACTTCATTTAAAATATAATTAAATTAATACTTCATTTAAAAATTATTGTTAAATGTATGTCACTTACAAAATTTACTTTTAAAACATTTATTTAAAATCTAAAATTTGAAATTTATAAAATAAATTTGAGAAAAATACACATGTTTGTATTATTTAAAATTAATGTTCCAGATAATTTTGGATTGTTTTAAGTCATGAAATTTGAAGCGTTTAACTTGATTTGGTTATTCGCTTGGAAAGTCTTAACTCCAATTTTTTTAAAAAAAATATGAAATATAATTAACAATATAAACAAGTAATTAAAACAGCTTCATCATTATGAAATATTTCTAAAATTATGAAATTAACTAAATTTTCAGTTTATTTTGAATTTAAACAAAAAATTGCATACTGGACTTTAAACTTCACCTTGTTTCATGGAAAAAGACCATCTTAAACACTTCATTAAATAAAAAAAAGAAAAAAGAAAAAAACATCAAATAAATTTAATATGCTTAGATACATAATATAAATTTGTAGGCCGCACTAAATTAAATTATAAGTAACATTATGAAACCAGTAACAGTTATCGTATTTAGGAAAATACAAGTAACATTATCGTAAGTTTCGAATAAAATCATATTATGCTGTTTTCGAGATAAATATTATGAGATGAGAAAATAAATAACAAACTAAACTTATTTATTACCAAGCACATGTTTATGAGTCCATATATATAATTGAAATTTAAAGGAAAATTTACAATATGGATGTTACCAGCTTTTAGAAAACAAAAACAGAATGAAGGGACACTACAATTATAGTACATAAAATGAAATCATTAAACACAACACATATTAATTTTTAGAAGTTTCAATATTATACAAAATATATACTTGTATGATATATAAAATTACTTTTTATATATCATATAAAAATTTAGATACTTATTTTTATATATTTAAATTTGTTCATTTTAAACACTTTGTTGATTGATAACGAAACAATATGTTTTTCACCATTATTGATAAATTTTCAAACAAAAACTTCATTGTAGAAAATAGTTCAATAACATAAGATGCAAATGATAAAGTAAAAAAAAAAATGATTGTAAATTTATAGTACATATATCATAGGTTTCAAATGCCTTACTTATGATTTCAGAATGTGTTATTGAAAATGGTAAAATAGTATATTAAAATCATTACAGATAAATGTGTATTATATATATTTCTCTAAGTATTTAAAGCACTCAAAATTAATATCATGTGTTTTTATACTTTGTTAATGTTCTACTTGCATCATGAATTCATAATTTATTTTCCAATTATATTTGATAAAGATTCCTAACATTACTTTTGGTATCTTACAGAAAATTGAAAATTCAGTATTATAAATATTCAATGTAAAATTATTTAGTAGTGAATATATAAAGTTGATATAAGTTTGGGTAAATAACTAATTTACAAATAATAAATTACTTTATTATATTTTTCATTCTGAAATAAAAGGGTTAGTACAATTAAATAATATTTAATTCAGTAAATATAAAAAAAAAGAACTAATGATGTTTTTAATGTTATACAGATATATATAAATACATACATTTTTATATATATCAGGTCATTTAAATATATAACTTAAAAACATTTAATTTAAAATTCAATGATTTTAAATTATGGAACCAAATATACACATACATTCATTGAATACCATACGTATAAATGTAATAAAACCTTTTTATTTGAGAAATTATAGCAATATGTTTTTAAGTAGTTAACATGTTTCTTACAAATAAGTATATTTTATATTGAATAATATTTTTTGAAAGTCATTTTAATGAAAAATAGCATTTTCCCTCCCTTTCTCAAATATGTTATTGACATATTATACGAATCTTGAAAATTGAATTTTCTTAGTGCAGCCATCTATCGGGACATGAAGTATCTAATAAAAAGTGAATGTTTTTTTATTCATATTTTTGTCTTCTTTTTTAATCCAGTTCAAAATATTTTACCGTTCATTACGCATACTTCACAGTAACATGATTTTAACTTAGATATTTTTCAGTTGTATTTTTGTTCCCATTTTAATCATTTATTTTATAACATACAATATAGTATAATTTGTAAATAAAAGGTTTTTTTTCTTCTTCAATAATCCTGACATGTATGCTAATTAGCTTACCAGCCTTATTTTATGATAATCTTCTAAACTATAACATATTTACAGAACTATATTCATATAATTGTTCATAGTATTATTTTGAACTGTAACTTATCTTTAGAAATTTACATTAATTGGCATTTAGTTTTTATTATGAGCTGTAAATGCAAATTATATAACATTTTTCTGTAATGGGAATAAAATACAAAATTAATATTTTATTTTATGCCAAGAAGGAAATTCCCTCTTACTTCAAGAATGAATAAAAAATAAATTATTTCCAGAGGGAAAAAAATGTTTTTTTATGGATGAAAGTTATGAATAAATCATATATTTTCTATGGTTGAGTAAAAAGCATAATAAATAAGTATCGGAAAATGTTCGATATCGATAGTTCATGCAGCCGTTACCCTAATAGAGAGCATTAATATCAATGAAAATCTGCAACGCCACGAAAGAAAAACTTCTAATTTGTTTCATCCATGAATGAATTCGTGCATGTAATGTTGATCGTAAACTCATTTTTCTTCAATGAATAAGTAAATGCAAAAGCTTTTTTAACAGTATTTAATCGATTTTGAAATTGAAGAGTATTTTTCTTTACATTTATTTTACTTCTGTTTCAATAGAAATGCAATATGTAATATATATTTATTGTAATTCTAAGTTGAAGTATAAAAACTGAAAATCATTTTCGAAAGCTCTATGCAAATTATACTTGTAAAATTAATGAATTATAATTAATGAACGTGTAAAATACTAATATGATTTTTTATAATTATAAATATAGTTTTATATATCAAATTATATTTAATTAAATAATTGCATTTATTACATGTATTTACTTACTTTAGTAAATATAAATGATAATGTTTAAATACGTATCAGCTGTAATATTTTAAATATAGAAGTTTATTCTTAACATTAAACATTTTTTATGACTATTCATGTGCTAAAAAGTATGTTTAAATGCTAAAGATATTAATATATATTTATTTCTAATTGTAATATTTATGTATAGGTTTCGCATTAAAACCATAAATATTCAAAACTTTTTCTCTATTTATGAAATGTATTTAAAATAATAAGCAAGAAATGCATGGTAGAAAAAATTTTGTCACTAAAATAATTTTATAAATATCAAAATAGAATTTTTTTTTTAAAATTGAGTCAAAAATTTAGAAACTCATTATAATTCAAATTGACATAATTTAGAGGAATACGTATTGAGATTCTCGAAAATATCTGATTTGGCTTACCAAGAAACACTTAGAAAATTTAATTTCAACAGTTAATTTCATGTTTGAAAAAAGTGATTTTAATTTAATTTTGGTTTTCTTTCCAAATTGTATTCTCATTACCACTAAGCAATCTTATCTTTATAAGTATGGCAATTAAAATATACCATAATGTCCCTGTAGAACCTGTAAAAATAGAATTATTAGATGTCTTGCAGAAAATTAGTTTTGTAATTGGTTCCTTTATATACACATCACGCTCCTACTTATAGAATATTAATATTAAAGAGCATATTTTACAAGAAACGTATTCATATTTATGTATCTTAATTATTATACCCGTTTTTTTCTAAAATCCTAAGCAGTTCTATTTAAAGATTTCCATTCTATTACATGAAACAGCACATGGTTTTTAAGACTTAAATATTTGATGAATAAGGATGGGACACTAAATTGTTTCTACTTGAGCCACATTGTTGAATTAAAATATTTTCATCAAATCATACACGTGTATTTTCATCTAATAAATATTCTGCTTTGTCACGAAATACTTAAACAGAAACTCTAATTGCTGTAAAAATTAGAAACAATTTTGGTACATTTCATGTTTCTCAGAGCTATATAAATCAAAAGAAAAGAATGCATACTCGAAAAAAGTATAATCTAAGCAAATTGGATACTAGTTTCAATGGGTTATTTTCAGAGAGAGATAGGCTTTATATATTTAATTCAATACTTGTAAATTCGTATGTGTTGAAAAATTTATATAAGAATGAAAACAAAATAAAGTAAAATGTCTTGAATTTAATTTATGAATATTGCAAAATGGGTTTATATACTTTTAAAAATTAATTAAGTGAGCTGATTAAAGTATCGGCAAGGAAGTTTGTGATTCAAATTTGCAAATTTAACTAAGTATGTAACAGAGATAGTTCAAATAAAACTGCTTGCCTTATATGCGGTGACCAGAATTGTATTTGAAGTATTTAGTGTTAAGTGTTTAACTGAAAAATCGGAATTCTTGTGTTATTGTTAAAATTATAAAATTATGAATGTAAATAAATGATATTTTCTCGTAAAGTTATGTTATTAAAAAAAGATAATTATAAATTTTTTTCATGAATCTTAAAAATAAGATATTTTTCTTCGAAAACTATAAAGAAATATTTTATGTAGATAATCATTTGTTATTAAAAGAACATAACTGAACAAATCCTCATTCAAAAGAATGTATAATTTTTTCTTTGGGGGGGGGGAAGTTGAGAAAAATAATTATTGGCATCTGAAAACGAAAATTGTAAAGTTCCTTCTTAACACCTCATAACATGTTTACTCAACTAATGCTCGGTAATTTGGGAAATTTGATGATTGACCCACATAAAAATGGTAAAAAACATCTTGAGAATAATTCAACTGAAATATTAGATATGAATATACATTTTTTTCCTTTCCGTAGAATTAAAATATTATAAAGATATGTAGGGGTATTTTCGCAAATGATGACATTCTCTGAAAACTGAATGAAATTTTACATTACGACAAACGAAAGCATGACGAATAAGAAAGAAACTTCTTAAAGAGAAAAAAGTATTTGCCTTTATAATAAACTACAAACTTTCAAAAAGTATGTCAAGAAATGTAGAAGTCAAAAGAATTATTTTATTTGGTATCACTAGTGTTATTGTTACATCCCTGTCATTGATTCTGTCGGTGGTTGGTTGGGTCTTCTGTCGCAAAGTTCAAAAAGGACAAAATGCACCAAATTTTATTCTGTCTGTATTATACTAATTACATAAAAATATATATTAATGTTCAGTCTTAGTTAAAACTGTGTAATATATTAATATTCTTATAACACCCTGACATTATAACAAAATTAATTAAAGATTAACGCTAAAAGTGATAAAAAACAGAATTTAATAATTTTAAAATAAATAGTCTTCAAATTCAATATCCCCATTTCTGAAAGTACAGTTTCTCAGAAAATCCTTAACTGTTAAATTTAATTTCTTGTGTAAGCTATTTTTAGTTTAGTATATTTTTTAATTTGATCATGTTTTTGATTCGCAATGTGTGATATATGTATAGATAATTATACTATTTTTATATCTTAATATTTCTTTGAATTAGTCGTATGTTTTATATTCACAATGTAAAGTGCTTCAATCTATATTACAATCCTTTCATAATCAGATTTTTACACTATTTAGAAGAATTTGAAAAAAATATATATAACTATGACATTGATCATTTTATGTGTAAAATTGAAAGAACTATGTAATAAATTGAAAATTCATTAATTTGCTGGTAACTGGAATAAGTATCAAACTTGTAATCATGACAATAATAAGAAATTATTAGTCAAATTTGAAACCAATAAACTAATATCTGAAAGTTTGTTTAATACTCATGACACTTTACTTCCGTTTACATCGAAGGTCTCATTCTATTTAAGTGACGTAAGGCAGGAAACAAAAACTTATAATCACACTCTGATAAGACTATTTGTAGATGAGAAAAAAATCAGCATCGCTCCGAAATTAATTATCATTAATTATGACTGATCCTAAGGCATCTCTCTACAAATATTAAAATTCAACCTCTAAATCAATGATTAAGAGAACCACTGTTTAATGATTAGATTATTGGAATGATTAAGAGAGAAATGACTAATTTTGAATTTAAAAACATATCAGTTTTGAATTTCATAATTAATTGAAACTGTTAATGTGAAAGTTATAAATATACAAATGTATTCGAGAGTACTAAAGAAGATTTATTGTTTTAAATAAGAAACAATAATTGTTGAAAAAAGCGGATTTGTTCAAATTTTATATCAATGGTAAACACTTCATTAATCAGTGAGATATTTTAAACATTAATTCTAAACTCGTGTTATTTATTTATGGGAAGGCATTAATTGTATGGTAGAATATTTGTAACTAAAATTTGAAAATACTACTTTGATAAACACACAAACTTTAATAAATACAAGTGCAATAACATATTGGATATTTATTAATATCCAAAATATTAATAAATATTAATAAATTAACAAATAATATCATAATTATAATTATTAACAAATAATATTTTGGAAACTTAAATTCTATAAACGAAAATGTTTTTTTCGGACTAAGAAGAATGAGAAATTTGGAAGGGTAATATCTTTAATAACATGAGTTAAAGAATACGATATGGTACTGAAAGCTCCCAAATATTCTGTACTTATATTTTAAATAAATAAATAAATAAATAAATATATTCATTCAAAAACTAATAAATTGTTCAACATATTTGGAAAAATGCACATAAATATTACTTGCTTACAAAACTGATATGATTTATACGTTGTATTAAGGAATACTTAAAAATTGAAAATGTGTTTAAAACATGAAATTAAAAAAAATATCTAAACAGTAGAGATATACTCAAGAATATTGAAAATAACCCACCAAGACGGCAAAGGGAATTTGAAATGAATGTAACAGACATAATAATATCAATGTTAGATTCAAATGATGCCAAAATCAAGACAATTAAACAAATACTGTGTGTACAATTAGACAAATAAAGTAAAATCTCAATTGCTCGTGGGACTACCTTCTATTTTAAAACATGCTGCCACAATATTTTGAATTGATTTGATTAAATGTGTAATGCTGTCCTGAGACAGATTCAACCTAAAATCCTGAACAACCACCTCCAAATCATGTGCAGAGTAAAACAGTATCATCTTCTGTTCCAGTAGGTCCCAAACAGGCTCTATCGAGGATATTTCCGGGGAGCAAACTGGCCATACTAGAGCCAAAAAACGATCTACAAAGTCTTAAGCAACTCGACCTGTATGACACACGTTAGGTCAAAATATGCCATCAACATCATTCGTTATGGTTTTACGTACCACAGCAAGAGTGGACCGGCTATCATATGTGCAGGAACTTAGACCATATTGTCTGCTGTGCAGGCATTGTCTTCAGGCAGTGTGTGTAGAAGAAATCAGCATGGTGCCTCCACACTCGTACACAGTAATCATCTGTCCCCAAAATGAACCTGATCACATAACATGTTGCCAGGGCTTGGTATTACTGTAGATGGAGTCATCTGTCATGTTGCGGTTTTAAAGGCCAATACACGAAATGGCCTCTCGGATTACAGATTAGCTTCTGCATTTTGTCCGGAGATGATTTGTGGAATAAACGCCAACCCTGGTTTTGTGTGTATCGTGGAACGAGTTACAACGAAATCCACTAGGACTTACAGCATGATACCTCGATCCTAATCGCTCCAGACCCATTACGCCACATGTGGATACCATCTCGTGTCCACTTATCCCAACATGTTCTAATGACACATTTTGAATTATACACCCGGCAAATAATTCGACTCTGTGCGATGCATATGGTTTTCATTCCTATGATGAGTCTCAATCTATCATAACTGTGCGAAATATTTGCTCACACGTTTCCCTGGCATTCTTCTCTTACTAAAGCTCTTCAAATGTTGGCATCTGATCGTCGCGTTTCTGAATCTTTAACGTGGCGCTGGTTAACGACAATGACGCTGCACCCACTTCATGAATGCAGCGTCATTATCGAGTGTGTGGTTATGCGCACTGACCAGAAACTTGGATCATTTGCTTATTGGTTCTTATTTTATTCATTTTCAAAGTTTCAAGTTTGTACTTTTCTTCCTTATAGGTGAGCTATTTTCAATGTTGCTTAGTGTGTAAACAGTAAATCATTATATCTGTAAAATTGACACTATTTCAGCAATATGTTTCGATAAATTATGATTATCAAAATGTATACATAAGCTTGTATTAGAAATATCTTTTACATGATGAGTTTTTATTTCAGATAATTTATCAAAATATTTTAAAATATTTATTTTGTTCTCAAAAAATACTTAATTGTTTTATGCCCTAAATTAAAATAAAAATATATATCGCCTTTATATTTACGTTGGCAATATTTGGGTTCATTTATGTTGTAATTTTGATTACATTTATAATTATTTAATTATATTAATAATATATTATGAGTTACAATGCTAAATATATCAATAGAATGCAGAAACATTAAAGTAAATATGTTATTTAATAGAATTCAAACTGCTTGTTACATCTATTATTAAAATTACGTAAAATACAATTTAAGCAACCTTAGCTCATAATAAAAAGCAAAGTATTTCAACTTCAGTTTGTAGACGTATAAACTTTACAAATATATAGATTTAGTTCCATTTGTTTCTTAAAAAAAAACAGGATATTAAATAAAGAAAAATTCTTAAACGTGTAACAGCTTTTGCAACTTTTTTTTCAATTCCTCTTTAAAATTTATTTTTCTTGAAAAAAATTAACTCCCAAATAATCTCTAAAAGAAAAAAAAAATCTAGAATCAAATTCATTCGGAAAAATAAGTCGATTAAATTGAACCTGAATAATAGTATAAGTTGTAAAAAAGATTGCATCAAAATATAAGGAAAGTGGGCGAAACAAAAAGGCAGTGTAAAGCTCTCAAGAGTAACACAGAAAAGGCATTAAATATTCACATGTTGAAGAAGATTTTGGAGCAGCGATAGTCAACTCCGAACTATCACGGTATTCAAAGATTTTACCTGAAAGATATATAATTGCCTGTTGGGGAGCATGGAGTAATTACCATTAAATGAGGAACGATGAAATTTTTTTCATCACCCACCCTAAAGGATTATTTCATTTTTTTGCTATTTTTCTTTTGAAGCACTGCGTTGTCAAGGCACTTAGCTTGATTGCATCGTACCTGACTGCATATTTTATTTATACGTTAGTTGGTAACTTTTAACACTCTTCTTTAAAGTTACTTAAAAGTTTTCACTCCTTTTTTGCTAGACTTTATTACTTTAGAAAGTTTAAGGAGATAGGAAACTATTATCAAGTCGTATCGTCTCATAAGTCAGAGAATCAAGCAGGATAACTGTAAAAGTTTCTTTTTTCTTGAAACTTAGAGAGTATGATTTACAAAGAATAAACGTGATGTTCTTGGTGTATTTTATGTTCTTTTTTCGCAGCATAAATTATAGGAAGAATTATAAAACTTCTCAATTACAATAATAAAAATTTTTTAAAATTAATTATCTTCAAGATATTTTAATAACCCATGCAACCCATGTTTTTTTACTTAGGAGCTTTATAGATTTGATTAATGTTGGTGATTTTAATTTTAAAATCCACATACTGATGACAATATTTCAGAGTACGCAATAATTTTAGAGTTTAGTGTTTTTTGTAAAAATCCAAAGGTTGTTTTTCTTCTACGAATGAAATTTCAATTCTGTGGAGATAATTGATGTATACCACCATTTGTATAAAAATTAATTAAAAATATCTTTCCTGCAGTTTATAAACCTATGTTCTGTTTATGTATCTGTAATTTGAACATGCATGCCATTTGAAACAATCTCAAATTCAAATGCTTATAGACACGAATAATCGGTATATAGAGTTAGATTAAAGATAATAATCAATTTATCAATATATTACAATAATGGTGTTTAACTGACCAATAATCTGTACATCATTCATCTGTTTTCAATAACGGTAACTGCTAGGAATTAAAAATTTAGGTAAGGTCTGTAAGATAAAAGGAAGGGTAAAAATCAAATTTTATTCCGACAATTTTCATAAATAGAAAGAGGAAAATGTTTTATTTAATTTTTGAAGTAGTAAATAAATTAAAATTGCGGGTACGCTCACAATATTTATACCTCAATCGAAGCAGTACATCAAACTATAAAACATGGGATTCATTTATTGATATACTTTTACGAATCCAATGATTTTATTACAGAATTACAAGATTCCCCGTTAGGAACTTCATTAATTTGATTCCACTAGAATTAAATATTTTCAATAAATGCATTGAGCTTGCTTGCACTTAAAAATACTTGGCTACTTCATGACAATGCTTATCATGTAGTAATGATGAATCTTTATTTTAAATAATTTTAAGTGTTAAATAAGATTTGCATACTTTAAAGTTTGTGAAAAATATTATAATTAAGCAATAAAAACGTCATAAATATTCAAATGTAGAAGCTGATAATTTTGATTGCAGTTACGGAACTGTTGATCAAAATATTATTTGCATAAATATCTGTGTTTTATTATGCATAGTTGGTTAAAACTCATGTCTTGAATAATTCATTGATTAATATCATTCTTTGTAACCTGACTGTCTAAAAGCTTAT
>JAPDSC010066592.1:59140-94312 GCA_026290005.1 Latrodectus geometricus | reverse complement strand
ATTTTATCATATTAAAAAAATAGAGCAAATTAAAATTTGCACATATATAATTACTGTGTTTGAAAGCTTTTGAATTATTTTTTTTTTAAATTTTTAACTCAAAGATTAATTTTTTAATATCTCCAGTGCTAACTTATTTTAGAATGAGGGAAATATTTCGTTTCTACAAATGAACTAAAAGCTGTTGTTGTTTAATAAACCTGAAAACTTCTATGTTTTATTGTGAAAAATATGATTATCGAGTAAGAAAATATTGTTACTTACCGAATTCTAAAATATTTTTCATAAGATTATGTGTTAAGAATCTCTCTATTACATATTATACCTAATATATTGTTCCTATATATTAGTTATTTTATAATTAAAATAATATTTATAGTTATTAAAATGCCAATGCTAATAACCATGATTATTTTTTTAATCACTTCTTTCTCTGTCATTCATTAAAATTCAAGAATTCAATAATCAATCCTACAAATATGAAATATCAGTTATACAAATAATTGGAAACATCATTTCAGGAAAATCCATTCAGTATCAAGTCCATTAACCGACTCAGCGTCTCAGAAAATTTCAAGAATCTGCGAAAAATGTTTCCTCTTTAAAACCAGATACACTACTTTTTCGTTCCACAACCACTTTCCTAAACTATACAAAAATCGTCGACTGTTTCCCGTTCTCATTGGGAATATTTCCTACCCCCATGAAAACTGTCACATCGCTCAATTTAGAGGGAGGGGATGTCACTTACCACTAACTACCCTATCTAGGGTTGTATGTATTTGCCAGAAGGCATTGTACATCCCAATAGAAGTGGTTAAAACGAAAACGTATATTTTATTTTTGTATAAAACTTAAAAAGCGAAAATTATTTGTAAATAACTGTTTTTTGTGTAATTGAAAATGAAGATATTCCTCAGTGTTTTTAGGTTGACTTGGTAAATAATATGAAGTTCAAAGAAAAACGGTATCCGCAAATTATGATGTTTTAGATTTCTTACGCAATTTAAATAAGAAAGTTGCTTGTTACATTTTCTTGTATATTTATTATTTTCGGTATAATGGAAATTTCTCTTTTTCAATGAGCCACAGAAGCTTTTCAAATTTTTATTACAGTAAGATAAAATAATGTTAGTAAAAATACATTTTCTCACATTATATTTTTCTTAACACAAACTAATTTTTATTAGAAACTTTATAATTATTTAATGCAAGTAAATAAATATTTTTCAAACTCTTTCAATATTATAGTACTTTCAGCACACATAGCAAGGCTGATTTAGACTATACGTTTATATAATTCAACAGTCTAAACGAATTAGAAATATATTAAAATTATTAATTTATTTAATTTTTTTTAGCAAAAATAAAAATATATATTACTTATGCTCTTTTTTCATAGATAATTTTTTTTATTCAAAAGCGTTAAAGCCCAAATTTATTTGCTAAATTAATTTTTTCTAATCGTAACTGAACAACCTTAGATAAAATATCACTTGCTACAATATATGAAAATTGACTTCATTTGTCAATCTGAATTGAAATATATATCAGTGCATGTAATAAGAAGCTTAAAGTGTTACGTTTAATTTATTCCAATATAAATGGAAAATTTGGTTCACAAGTGCATTATTCGAGTTATTTTTTAAATATTAATCTAGCGTTTATGAACTGTACTTTATGTATAACTATAAATAAAAACAAAAGAATCCTTTATGTATAATTTTAAATAAAAACAAAAGAATGTTTTAAGTATAATTTTAAAGAAAAACAAAAGAATCCTTTATGTATAATTCTAAATAAAAACAAAACAATCTTTACAACTTAATTTGGCAAAATTACTGTAGGAAAAAAACTAATAAATTTATAACGAGTTTCTATTGACTTATATTTAATTTTACATAATATAATGTATAATAAAGTGCTAAGAGGCTATTATTAATCCATTATAAAAATATTTTTATGAAAAGTTCTTGCATTAGTAATATTTTATTGTATTACAAATGCAAAACCTTTATATAGTTATCATATATCTCTACTATATAAAGTTTCCTAATTAAAGAGACTTTATTAATAATCTTATTAATTGAGAATTGTTAATATTCTTTTCAAATTTTTCTTTTTTTTAATTGATTAGAGACTTATTTTATTGTCATTCATAAAAAAATATTCCAGTTTTATTTTTATAAAAAAAAATTGTCTTTTCTTTAAATAGAAAACTATATACAATATAATTTTAAAATCTTTTTTTATGCTTTGTTTTTAGGATTTGATTCATTAGATTTTAGATTTGAATTTTTAAATTTAAAAAACTAACTGGAAATAAATGTTTGTTATACTTATGATTTTTATTGATCTAAATTTCCGAAAATACTTTTGAATGTAATGTAATCTGTTATGTAAGTTCTTAGTTATTACAAAAGTAGAACATAATCATCAATTTGTAGCAATGAATCATGGCGAGAAAGCAATTTCTCATCTGTTTAGAATAATCAGAAAGTTTCATTTACATTTAAGTAAACATTCTCCCCTTTCATTCTTTCCCTGACTAACAGGAAACATGCTTAAATTGTAAAGGAAGTCACACATGAATAGTTTTCTCCCTGGAAACAAACTCCTCTCACGTATATAAGAATCCGTTTGAAATAGTTTGTCGAATACTTATAAAAATTTTAGAAAAAATAATTTTAGCCTTCAATATTCAACTGTCTTGATTATTAAGTTCGCAAAGGTTTAAGGAAATTTATTCACAGTAAGGATTAAATGAATACATATAATTAAAAATAAAAACAAAAGAATATTATTTAATTTGGCAAAAGCACCAGATTTATATGAAAAAAATTGATAATATTCTATTTTTTTCTATTGACTTTTCAATTCACGTTAAATAATACATAACAATATACCATGAATTCTTTTTTCATTATAAGAAAGTATTTTTATACAAAATGGTGTTGCACTCGCAACATAATATTATGCACTCGCATGAATGAAAAACATTTATAAATTATATCTTTTTTATATAGTCTCTTAATTAAAAAGATTTTGTAGATAATATAGTATCTTAATTTAAAATTAAAATTTTGATTGAGAGATATAAATTTTCTTAGTGTATTTATTCTTTCTTTTATTGATTAGAGACTTATTTTACTGTCATTCCTAACTAAAACGTATCTCAATTATATTTTAAATGAATTTATTTATATTTTTCATTAATATGACTTTAATGACCCAATAACTCGTATGTGGAATATATCATTTTGTGTTTAAAAGATAAATTATGAAAATTAGTTTTTAATTCAAATAAGAAGAGTAAAGTAAATATATAACCACATTTTACAGCAAGAAATTCTCTGGTTAAGATTATTATATTTAAAAATTTCTTTTATACCTAATATGGATCGCGTTAAAAGATAATCATTTGTAAAACTATCGTATTAATAATTTGCTTATTTTAAAAATAAATTTTGTAATAAAATAATTATTTTCTGTAGGTTCAAAATTTAATTGCTTAGATTGTAGAATTAATATGATTTCGATTCACTTATACATTATTTCAATAGGATCATTCCATTTTACACACATTCTAAAATAAAAGAGCTAAAAATATTTTCTGCTTTAAAAAGTTTAGCTCATCTTTAAATATAAGTTAAAATTCCATTATTTTGCTTCAGAACAGTTTACTGTTTAAAACTTTGATTATTTATATTCCTCATAAATCTATTTTGTTTTAAATCTGCAATAAATTTCTAGTAAGGAATATTATTTTATTAAATATTATCGTTACGTCATCTAGAAAAATTATTACATGTATGCAAATAAAAAAAATATGTAGAATAAAATGATTTTCACAGCAGAACAAAGCTAATATCAGAAATATTGTAGTTTATTTTTTAATCGAGAAAATTTCTAATATCGTAAAATTTTTAAGAAATAGTATCTTTTTAATATTTATTTATTAAAATAATGACTTTATATGGCAGGGGTGGCCAAACTTTTGGGATCCGGGGTCTACTCCACATTTAAAAAATCGAAGGCGGTCTACCAATGGCAGAGCAAAATTAACGTACATATTTAATTTCGGTAACAAGAAAAAATAGTAAATTATGTAATTTAAAAAATAAAAAAAAACTTACTATCAATATTTACAAAACAAAAATTTACTGATGAAAATAATCAAAGTATTCATACATCAAAAAGTGACCATCCTATTCACTTCGTTTAGTTGAAATGTGGCACTGTATATATGCGACAAATTTATCATATTGTGGCTGGTACGAGCTTATTGCAATCCATAAACATGAAATTAAATGTTCATCTGTTAAATGCGCCAAAGTTTGTCTTTTATTCATGGTTGAAAAAGCAGATTCTCAAAGATATCTTGATCCAAAGTATGATTTGAAATACAAAATCAATTTGTAAATATTTGGAAACATTTCCTCAGAAATTAATTTCCAAAAATCAGTATCACAAAATATGCTCTCGATTTAAGAAATATATTGCATCTTAATTTAATAATTTCTTCCTCGACCTTGACTCATGTGATACCTATTAAATGTCCTATTTTTTCAGATACGCTAGCGTATCTGAAAAAATAGGACATTTAATATTTTGACATTTAACATTTAACATTTAATATCACATGAGTCATTTAATAGGTATCACATGAGTCATGAACATTGATGGACAGCGCTGTCCATCAATGTTGAAATTTTCATAGTGACATCATTGTGAAAATGTCCATCAATTTTGATATTTCCATTAAATGGAAATATTATAAAATTTATTTATTTCAAGCTAATTAGGTCAGCGAATCTTCTTTCAAATTCTTCAAACAAAATAAATATTAAGTGAAATCTTCGAAGTCTCGGTTTGGATTATGGATGCACTCTTCCTCCATGTTTTTAAAGTTTCTCAATTCATATTTTCTTAATTGAGATACATACCTTTCCATAGTTTCTTTGAATGTTTTAATCGCGCTCATCATGTCCGTTTTATGTTTTATATCCAAAACCTTTAATCATAAATCTTTAAATCGTAAATCTTTGCAAAGTTTATTTTGGGTTTTAAAGCGTAGGCTGTAGTAAATTTTTATTTTAAATAATTCATTGATTCTATGTCATAAATTAATAATAAGTCATAAATTAAATTGTTAATATCCGAGGTCATTATCGGGATGGTCGTGTGGACTACTTAAAATGTCTTCGTGGTCTACCAGTCGACCGCTGTCGACGTCTTGGACACCCTTGTTATATGGTGTAACAGTAAATAGTGTTGATTTTTTTTTTCAATATAATGTTTCATTAAAAAGAAATAACACATGTATAATATTCTTGGCTACACACTTATGAGACAATCATGTTATACTATTGCCTTAAGATGATACTTCTGTTTTATTATCAACATTTGAAGTGTATGTAAAAAGAAATTAAAGTAATAACGAAATAAAAATCAATATGCAGAGAGTAAACTTATTAGTAAATTTTTTCTTAATGCACAAAAAAAAAAAAAAAAAAACACAAATTAAATGAGTTTTAGTCATTAAGGTAAATGTTATTTATTATGGACGTCACAACGATTTTACTATAACAGCCATGAGCTCTTTCACTGGAAATTAAATAATTTCCATTTACGAATTTTATTTGTTTATTTCAGTCATAACTAGTCGATAAAAAAATGCCATCAAAAACAATAAAAACTGAATTAAATTAACTAAAATGTAAGAAATAATTAGCATAAGCAGGAAAATTATTAAAATTTAAGTTAGAAAAGAAGGCAAGCTTGTTAGTAATTTAAAAGTACATATGGATTTAAAATTTTTGTGTAATAAAATCGCCTAATTCAATTAGCTTAGGAACTAAAATTAAAAATAATAATGTATAAACTCGCATTTTTTTTCTAAAGCAACAAATTTATAGATTATTAAATTTGAAAGTTGAATCTTGGCGAAAAAATAATCAGTATTTTAGATATTTGGCGTAAAACTCAGGCTGAGTTTTAGTTTTCAAAGAAAAGTCTCCAAGGAGTGGGGTTTGAGTGATTAAGACCGATCAATCAAACCACCGATTAGGGGGAAAGCAAAAATAAGTGGTTTCTACTATGTGAAAATATACGTCGCGGCCGCTTTCCGTGAAAACTCTGCGACGTATCTCTGCCGTCACAGGCCGCTTTCGAGCAGGAATATTTCGACGTATCCCTGCCGTCATGAGCCGCTTTTCAACCAGTTTATTGCGACGTAACAGATACGTCGCGGACGCTGAGTCGGTTAAAAATACTATACATTGTTTCAATTTTAATGTTTTGAAATAGATATAAGTCATTTTGATTAAACTTATAACAAAAAAATTTTGATTAAAAGCTATTAACAAAAATTGTCATATTATATAAGGCAGAATAACAGTTTGCTTAAATTCAACAAATTTATATAGTATATTTTCAGAAATTTGTAAAATAAATTTAATAAAATTATATTTTGTTAAGTTTATTTTTAATAATTTGAAATAATTATGGATGCAGTTTGAGATTAACGATATTTTCTGTTTTAAATGTATTAATTACAGCAATCATAATAACCTGTTAACGGAAACATATTATTATGATTGTTGTAATTAATATATTTAGATGCTTTAGAGTTTCTAACTGTTCTTGAATGCAAATGAATTACAACATTTTGTTGAAAATATTTATTCGGTCCAGGTTTTTTAACAAATATATTTAAACAAGTGGAAGAAGATCTACAGTAGCAGAAATGCCTAGTTTAAATGAAAAATGCTTGCTAATATATTTCAAGATAGTTCCAAATAAAAGGTAAACAATGTTTAATTTGTGACTTTGTTTGTTCAACATAGAATATTTTTCTAAAATAAAATTATTTTGTTTTGGGAGAAAAAGATTCTAACTTCTCATGACATTTTATGTTTGTTACTTCACTTAATTTACACGGTAATTAATTAAATTAAATGATATTCAAATCAATGAGTGAAATGATTATTTATAATACTTTATTTTTTCTTAACTTTTTTATACGTTACTAAGCAATAAAATAAAAAATGCAGTAAAGCAATTTCCCTAATGTTGTAAAATATCTAATTGTGAGAACTATATCACTAAAAAATATAAACTCATTATAAACTAAAATATTTAAGGAATTTTCTGATTGAAATACTTTATGTGAAAATTATACTTTTATGCGCAGTAGAATATAATATAGAGTTTCAACTGTAAATAAGTTCAAATTCTCTATAAAATTTGGTATTTGTTACCCAAGGTATATGGATTTCATTGTATTTGAAAAATGATTCCTTGGAAAATATAAATAATTTATGAAATATCATCAACATTTTTAATAGAAAAAATCAGAAATATTTTAGCAAAATATTAATATTTGCTTCTAATTTTAAGTTTTCAGAAATTTATAAATAATCTCGGAATTACCTTTATTGTTATATTATTATAAAATTCACCATTTATTGCATAGGAAAACTAGGAAATCATTCCATTTTAAAATTGTTATGATCAAATAAATGTTTATTTATTTTAAACCGTTCATACCAATTCTACATCATTATTTTAAACACAGCTACTTTAGACTGTAACTATCATACTAGACTCAAAGATGCCTATCCAGGAATGTTATTTAAAATTGAAATAAAAACAAAAATTTGTTTTTCAACTTCAGAGTCTGCTTACATACTAAACGTTAAAAGTATGCTCTCTGCTGAAATAATACTCCTATATAAAATGCAGACCAATTTGAAATACAAATGTATTCCTATTAAAATGTGAGTAATGTTTAAATTTGGTGAAGACAAATAAATTCAAATTCTGTCAGTTCTTACAATCATTATAACATTGTTTTCAAAATTTATGAAAGAAATTAACATGCAGCGACAAGCTAAAATATATTCTATAATTTAAATGAAATTTAGGGATAATAATAGCACCATTTTAAATTTTAAATTCAAGAGAACGTTATAGGATTGTGCCCTATGATATCACAAATTTCTTTTGTGATAACATTATAATTAAAAATATTTGTGATATTATTAAACAAATGAATTATTCTAGTTTCAAATATAAAAGTAAAATTCATAAATATAGATATATTTCAAAACTTAATATGATAGAAATAATCAGAAATTTAAGATTTAACAACATCATAATCTGGTCTTCAGTGCAGATTAGGATGTTATCTTTAAACTGCTAGAATATAAATGTTCACTAATCAGATATAAGATTTTTATTATCATATGAACATAGCAGTTACATCTAATCCCTATTGCTAGTTACTAGATAACTTATTTTCCTTGATATATAGTTTCAATAAAGTGATTGTTTTTTCCGTGCATTGTTTTGACTTATATTGTTCCTTCTTTAGAATACGTAAACTTCTTTAGAATACGTAAACTTTTATACAATATCCAACAAAATTACTGACCAGTTTCAAGTTAGATAGCAATTAAGCAATCAGAAAATCTGATCATTTATAAAAATAAGTATATTTTGGCTTATCTTTACTATAACTTTGAGATGTTAATCCATTAGTTTGAGAATTTCGTTTAGAACAATAGGATCACCAGTTAGACATCATATAACAATTGACAGGTTTCAGATGAGGTTTCATTTATTACAGATAATTGACCGCAGATTTAATCATACTTCATTGTTAACACAAAGTTATTTAGTATATTACCGTTTATTGAAAAATAATTAAATGAATTTTCAGCTTTGTCGCTGTTTATCAAGTTATTTTTTTATAGTGAATGATGCTGAAAGTGTCTCTACTTGTGTTATTGAATCTGTAAAATTATTATCTTCAAAGTTTGGAAATAGTTGGCTTTTTGTTACCAAGTTACACAGTTTTTGTCCACGGTTCTTTCAAAATGAAAGCAATGTTCACCTCTACAAATGTGTAGGAGACTTATTTTTACTACAAAATATTTATCAAACTAAGTGCATAAATGGACTTACTGTCAGAAATACACGGCTGTATTTGAATATCTGTGACTATATACTCTCTCTAAACATTAAATATTTTTACTGCTAACAATAAATTATTCAGTCCTTATCACTGAAATTAATAAACATGATAAAATAAACTGTTATTCATTTGTTATTTATTGTCAAATTCATTTAAATTTTCTTTTCATGTTTTATCCAAATTCAGTTTCTCTTGTTGACATATAGTTTATTTAAAATTAACTTTTTAAATAATTGATATGGAAGTTTGTAGCTAAGAAACGTGTATAAAATCCCTTTAAATAAAAGTTGTTCTTTCTGTGGGGGTTCTGTATATTATTTAAAAATGGCAAATTCGGCTTAGAAATATTCGGTATAATGTATTATTAGCTCATCTGAGTTTGGAAGTATAGAAACACATAAATGTAATAAAAAATGATTAATGTTAAAATTAATTTCTAATTTTATGGTTTTGTGAGAAGAATAGCGCTTTCTTCAAATTTTTAGAGGCCGTTGATATTGGTAAGGGGAGCCCAGTAAAATGAAAATCACTTTGCACTGGCTACTGGTTTAATGGTCAAATTAATTATAATGATAATTAGTGGTTTGATTTGAGTGCAAGTGCAATCGGTTGGTATTCAGATTTGATCGTTTAATGTATATCTGTGGAAGTACAAAGCCCTATTATAATTTCCAGTTTTATAGTTCAATAAAATAAGTGAAAAGCAAAGGAAAATTTTAAATTAATTAAATAAATTTAATTATTTCTGTGGATTTGGATTTAAAAGATTGTAATTTATGAAGTCATAACATTTATTTTCAGTGTTGTATTTATATATATGTGTATTCACTCATATCATGTACTTACTAAGAGAACAAAACATTAAATCAACTTTCATTAATTTATTTTGACAAAATTTAATTTTGTAACCCATATAAGTTCTTTTCTATAAACCTAAGCTAAAATTTTATATTTATCGATAGATACAGTGGATTTAACTACACTCCTTCATTTTTACAGAAATTGGATTGGTATCCTTTTCTAGCCTGAAACCTTATTTGTGAATCTGAAGAGTAGATAATTAGATTCATTGCTTGAAGTGTTATTAAGAATTCAATAAAAATGTATTTATTTTTGATCACAATAGAAACATGTAGTTACGTTTACAATGAACCATGTATTGGTTCATTTTAAAAATCTTTTCTTGATAATAAAACATATCTTTGACATCAATATCATGAAATGTTTTATATTTATTCTCTTTTAACTTGTGTTTTCAGATTTATAGAGAAAAATTAAAACATCCTTAATATAATTTGAAATTTAAAATATAAATTGAAAGAACAGAAAGTTTTAAAACTATTTTGTGTTTTAATCTAAAGTTTTGTGTTTTAACTACTAATTGCTTACTCTAGTTATTGATTTCTTTTAACAATTTACCATATCGGTATTTGAATAAAACAGTATTCAAAATGTTATCTAAAACAACGACAAGGAACATCTGCATTAATTCATTTTTGTGTTATCAATATCTGATTATATTGACGTGTGTTGCCCTTTTAATTATTATACAATTAAATATAGAATTATAAATTTAACATTTATTTTATAAAGTAAACAATCACTAATTCTTTTTTTTTTCCTTTTTTTTTTCTTTTTTTTTGTGTGATTGAATTTTATAAATTAAGAACACTGCTGGCCTTCCAAATTGCAGCACCAAGAAAGACAAGAGATATCACAACAAAATTCATTTTCTAGATAACATGTTGACCAAGTATCAAATGATTAAACTTACACACTTTTGTGAAGTGTGATCCTGTCAAAATTAGTAGCAAGAATGACCTCCATTGTTGGAGATCACCACTGTCACACGCTTCAGCATTGATTCAAAGGGATTTTAGATATTTTCTTGGGATAGAGCAGAACAAGCAGTTTCTATACTTTGCTATGTTGATCTGGTGTGGCAGCTGGGGATATAATCTGGGTCAATCATTGTGCAACCATGGAGCACATGTTTACTATCGGTGAAAAATCAGAAGAGCGAGCCAACCAGGGAAGCAATTTAATCTAGCGATTGACGAAAAACCCTTGGAAAATATGTGTCACATGTGATCTCGCATTACTCTGTTGAAATATGGTGGTTTGCAGGCCCTAAAGGTAAGGAAGGAGAACTGGTTACAACAACTGAGAGATGTAGTGCTGGATGTTTAAAGTACCGGTAATGTGTACCACAAAATAGCAAGAGTAATATTAAATATTATCTCATACCATAATACGCAGTGCAGGATTCAGTAGATGTACATAAAGCATCTGTTTCCCATCCTCTCTCCACTGGTGTCTCCAGATTTGACTCCTCGTGGTGAGACAGGCAGAAGCGAGACTTGTCAGTAAAGACAATTTCATTCTATTCTGCAGTCCACATTATTTTTTCATCGCATCATTAGCGGTGAAGACGTCTGAGATCATGAGTTAAATATAGACAAAGCAATGGACGTCTTTTAGACAGACCACTTTACTGTGAAAGTACTCTAATGCACTCTCAGACATTGGATGATGCGTTACAAACTGAATGTTTTGTGTTATAGCTCGTGATATGGCTGAGCGATCCATTATTGCCATGCGAGTGACTGATCCACCACTTCACGTGATGGTAGACAATTTGCCTATCATCGCATGAAGTTGTGCACTGAGGTGAATGCGATCAAACACATTGGATCACCGTACCTTCCTGCATCCAGCAATCACATATCCGCATTACAGTTGTTTAGTTTCGTCCAACATGATTACCGATTTCCCTGAGAGTTAATCCACAATCTCTGTAAGCCACTCTAATCTACTTGCATCGAACTTGAATACTTAATCAAAAATGATGGTTGTTTTCTTCGAGGCATAATTGGTCGTTTTTTCTGAAAAAATCACAAGAAAATCTTGCCGAACTTGAAATTGTCGAAATATTCAAGCCTTAAATTGCGCTTTGAAGTGGAGCCACATGCACTCGTGCTGTGCGCCTGCATTGAAATTCTAATCATTTCATATCTCACCTCCACTGAATAATGTTGTAAATTTCATGTTATTTGCCTGCTTCCTACAGGATTTGTGTTTATGATGGCCAGCAATGTATTATTATTTAATAACATAAAATGATGACTGCAGTATAAGTTAAGCTTTTTATGTTTCTCTTATTTAAAAAATTAAACAGTGCTTCTGAAAATTATCATATAAGAAATAACAGTATATTTATTTATTTTTCAAACATTAAGTTGTTCAGGATTTGATTATACCACGGTAAGGCTGGTTAAAAAATTTATATATTATATAATTATATAAAATTATATAAATATAAAATTACATAATTATCCAAAAATTACTTCATTTTTGAACAAGTGGTTCTCTTAAAAGACATTGTTCTAATATGAAATTTATAGAAAAAAATCTTTAATTACTTATTAAATCTAAAATATAGTGAAAAATTTTTTACTGCAAATAAGAGTCTAGTATAACTTTAAAATGCTCTTCAAATGATTTAAAAATAGTTCTTGTCATTTCCCAGTACATAAGCTTTTATAACTATATAGTGATTGCTTTCGAAAAACTATTTAACTGTATTCAATCTATTATAAATATTAGAAGAAACTTATTTTTATTTTTACGGATTCATTTAAAATTTTTCATCACATAATTTTAATATGTTCAATTTTTATGCACCGCTTAAATTAAATGATTATTTAAATGTTATCTATAAAATTATGTATTGATTACAATTATGAAATGTTTAGCTTATTTTAAATCCGTATTGTACTGTTAAATAATTATTCCTTTTATCCAAGTGTGAGTTGGATGTAATTTAATTGAATATATCAAACAATATTTGATGCCGAGATGGAAATGTTTGTTCTTCGTAAATATAACGAAATTGAATTAGCTAATTAATGTAGGAACTCATCGTAAATTGTTAAATCTAGAATTTAATACCATTTATAATTTAATACTGATATGATAAATTTCGATATGATATAATAAGAATAAATTAAAATGATAAGTAATACCAACCCAATTAAGCTCATTTCCTCTATAAAAGCAAAATATTTATTGATACACAATGCTTTATTATTATTATTGCTATATAATATTAAATAATCTTATTTTCTCGTTTAAAGTAAAGTACTTTATTGATATCATAGTACTTGATGAAAGGCAAATATGGGTACTTTTCTCTTATTAAGAAACTACTTATTTATAACAATAAATTGAAATATATCCCCGAAAACTTAATGCACTTAATTCTTGCATATACAAGAAATCCACTATAATGAAAATTACGCATTATATATTTGTGAATAGAATATGAAGTAGAATTAAGAAAAGTATATTTTGTTCTAAAATTTCTTTTGAAATTAATAATATCAATGCTATTTTATGAAATGGAAAAAAATTGCAACTGTTATTTTCTTTTGTGAATAAAGACTTTTTTAGATTCTGACATTACGATGCAGCTGTTTAGGTCTAAGTTACCCTGTAATCTAATTCTGACATGAATATCTTTATAAAATGATTTTGCTGTCAGTGTCACTTAAATATTTTTTTATAAATAAGGTCATCGTAAGAATATCAATCTCATTTCTAAACATATCTTAATGTCCTCATGAGATATGTAGATTATCAATATCTGGTATAGGAGATTTCGATAGACTTGATAGAAACAATTTTTTTACTCATAATACCTTTTAATAACTGTAGCCTGTTAGTTGTAAGTAATTTTTTTTAATTTATTAATAACCTTATAATTGCATCTAGATAAAAATTCGAAGATTTGTTTCACATATTTTCCGATCATTATTTGTTATTGTGCATCAACATAGTTTATATTTCATACAAAAGCGATAATATTCTCATTTTTGTAAAGTACCAAAAATTTAATTTACTGAACATGAAACAAATCATAAATACTACTAATAATATTAATTTTTAATTCTTTTAACATACATTTTTTCTTACTAAATTCCAAAGAAATGAACATCACGAAGCTCACATGAATAAAAGTGATTTCTTTTATTCGTGGGAAGCTCTCTTTGATAAAAAGGATATGTTTATTGACTATTTACAGAAATATAATTATAATAAATATATATTTTTAAAATTTCAAAGAACACTTAAAACTTAACGTATAAAATTACATAAATACTGTCATACATAAATTTAAAAAAATACCATAAGAAAGGAAATCTTTAAAAGTATTTAACTTCATGAAGTTTTACATTGTTAAAAGAAACGAAAGAAATACAGTAAAAATCACTTCTTTTTGAATATCTGAGCAGTAACACTGAAGATTACAGTAAATTTTACTGTGAAATTCAGTGAAAGAAAATTTCTTGTCACTGGGCATGCTCTTCAAATCGGTGGGATTATCATTGGCTTTTATTCTGAAACAATACCATTATTTTTTTTTCATTTGCATTTGTTTTCTTTAAAATATATGTGTTGTTTGTGTTTGGATTTTTAAAGGTTTGAATTTTTCTTCTAACTGAATCTTTAATAGTCTGTTAACATAGCTGATTAGTAATTTCATCACCAGAATTTCTTAGAAATTATAATAGTATTATATTTAAGCGTTTTGATTGTTGTAGAAAATACGTCATTATCCAATTCCAATTTCAAAAGAAATAGGATCATCTATTTTATATTTTTTTGCGATTCTTTTATTAAATATGTTCATTGAAACTATAATCAAGAAACCGAAGTTAATGAATGAGAGCTTTTCTTATTTGTTTTTGCTTAATTCTGTAAGCTTTCTAATTTATTTTATTTAGCAGATGTTGTGTTGAATATTTTTTTCTAACTTTACTGTACACATTGAATGTCACTTCTTAAGATAATTGCTATTTTTTTAATATAAAAATGCTCATAAAAATAATCTAATAAATTAATTTTTGCTTGTATGTTTTAGATTTAAACTTTTCAGGATGCAATTGATAAAATAGATTCACCTTACATACCATGTATTATTTATAATTGATAACTTTTAAAAGTTTGTTGTTACATTTATTGACCTGTTCACATAACATTACATTACGATCATTCTATTTAAGATGAGGTATATAAATATGTAAAATTAAAATAAAAACAAAAAAAAATACTCTAGTATTGGAAAAATACTAAATGTATTTTTCCAATACAATTTGTATTTTATTAATAGTCCCTTGTCAGGTAATTATATAATGCTGGTGTCAATATGCACACTTAATAGAAAGCAATATTTTAAGAAAAATTTCCTGACTTTGGACTATTTTGCAGGATTTCACTATGAAATACTCAATTCTAAGAAAACTTTGATTTTACTTTTGAAATAACTTCTTAAAAAATTATTTTCATTTTCTATAGATATTTAATTTTTCCATTTATTATTTGAAAATAATAACAAAATGTGAATACATTCATTAAAACATGCATTACAAATACATATATTTTAAATTTATTATGTATTTCTAACTGCCAATATATTTTCAACACAACAAAATACATTATATTGATGGATAAAATAGTAATGAAGGTAGATTTGATTAATTTTATGGACACTTTATTAATGTTTTTTCAATATCTTATGTGTTTGATATAAAATATCCGCAAGAGATATCTGGAACAATGGAATTCATTCAAAGGTTTACTTTTGCTTAGATATATTTTAGTGACATAATCTATATTTCAGGAGCCTGCTTCATATTATATCGAATTATTTTTTTAATGTTTTTTAAAAATATCATGTTTCTTAATTTATGTAGAAAACATTTTCACCATTAATTCATAAATAATAATTGTAATTTATTGTTTCTCATTCCTTTTAGTAATAATGATTAAAATTTATGATTTGATTTAATAATTTTTTTATATATAAATTAAGCCTTTAATATTTTCAAAATCAGTATTTCAAATTTATTGCATTAACATGCTGTACGTGCTGGTTTCACAAAACTGATTGCAAATGATTTTCAGTTGAAAACTTAGAATTCTTATTTGATATTTTGAGTGATTCAAAGAAATGTAAGTACATAATATTTTTCTTGTTTTAAGTTTGTTTTGGACTCGGCCATTTTGTTTTGGAAATGTTAATATTCTTGTCACTAAACAAACAAGTTGGTGTTAATTATTCCTTTTTATGGTAGAATTTACCTCATAGTTGTTAAGGGTGAAAGAATTTAAAAAGATTTAATTATAATAAGTGTTATTAAACATTATTGAATTGATTGTTTTGAACTTTTATATTTCTTATGTCTAATGATTCTTATCCCACTTTGATAGATTATTGTTAAAATAGACACAAAAAAGAAAGTTTGGTCTTTTTTGTGGCCTCTTGCTGAAAATGCATTTGTTAAAAAAATTGCTTTTGTCAATATTTGATTTAAATATGTTTTACTGGAAGCTGACCTTTATATTGAGTAATTAATCAATTTTAAAGTTTAAAACATTGTTTTTTATCAGCTATGGACCAATTGAGCATATAGTTTCTTGTCAATATATAAATACAAAAAAATCTGGTGTCAAACAACCTTTCATTTGGAATAGATATTTTCCATTAATTGAACTATTTGTTTGAAGATGCTGCTGTAATCATGCATATATGCAGAAAACTAGTCTCTTCCTGTGTATTTTTGTTTATATTTTGAAAAAAACTTGGCTTTTTGGAGTTTAATGTTTCTATATTCGAATTCCCAGTTTTTAGATGTTGTCTTGATCAATGGTTTATAACTTCTCAAGGAAGGCAAAAATATAACAGGGCGGCTCTGTAAGGGAATCAGTTTTCTCATTGTCAATGAGTAATACCGCAATGTTAAAGTAACTATACGTATCAAAAAATTTAAATATGCAATAAGTTTATAAATATTGCTGAAATTAGTAAATTGAATACTGAGTATTAATTTCTGATATCTCTTAAATATATATTTACTTCATATGTATTCAAAGTGAAATAAGTTTCACTTTCCATATAAGAAATTTAAAATTTAATTTAAAAATTGTGTAGTTTTTCAATATGTTGATTGCTCAGTTGTGTAAAAATTTTGTAGTGCTAACAAATATAGCTTTATTTTAACTCTCATTTCAAAAATCACTTTTTAATGAATGATAAAAAGGATACCATGAAACCATTTAGTTTGAAACATTTGATAAAAAAAGCAGGCTTTATAATATTTATAATGTTTTATTTAGTGTTTGTTATGTATTTACTATAAACCTTATGATGAATGTAGAATCAAATTTATTTGTAAGATTCATTTTACTTTTCTTTTAAATTATATATAGTTAAAACAAGCTCAGAATCAATAAATTTATTCTTAGTAATATTTGACATTTTATTTTATCCAAAGCATTAAATTAATATTAATTCAAAATTTAAGTAAAGCATTTTTCTTGTAAATAATTTATAATTTCATTTTCACAAACTTTAAAGCATAATTTTATGTAAATTTGCTAAGCAACAACTGAAATATTTGTGTTCAAAGATTGTAATGACATAATTTTTTTTCCATAGACCTGAGAAACATAGCTCGTAAAAAAAAGCTTAAATTCAGAGTTCCTCAGAACCACTTAGAATATTATGAATTTGTCTTATAATCCAAAGGTACATTTTTTAATTATTTAATTTTGTAAACTTTATTTATATGTAATCCTAGTTCATTTGTAAAAAAATAGTTTCATTATTATTGTTATATATTTACTTAACTATTTTTAATTTTCATTATTTTAGAGTATGTGTGTGTTTCATTAAGCAATTAAATGTCAAACTTATGTTATAAATTGATTTTGTTCTTTTATTATAATCTTGGAAATGTAGGATTCAATTGAAAACATTGTTTTGAATTCTTAAAGTCAGGTTCCTGAATTTCTGATATTCATTTAATTGAAATTACTTTCATCTAACTCAATTATTTGTCACTGTTTTTATGTCCAAAAATAATTGCCAACTTAAAATTAAAGCAAATTACTTACATTAGTGAACAAAACTTTTTCAATATAAGGCAGTGATTTTTGTTTTTTTTCCAAAATAAGAAGGTCCCTAAGAATAATTTACTTGCTGCCTCTGTTTGAATTATTTAAAAATTTATGTGTTACTTTTTAATAATTGTTAATTCGTTTATAAAAACTTATCTGCTTTTTTATGTTTGCATTAAGAATTAAAGTATTCCAGTTTTTTAAACTTTGCATGACAATTTTATTTCATATTCACTTTGATCTGCTTTGGCTGGTTTATTATTTGTCTCTTTTTGCATACAAGTGCTAGTTGGGCTAATACTTACTGTAAAGAATGGACTACACTGATTTTAATATTAAAATGAGAATCAAAACCATAAAATGTTGATTCCATGGTTAGTTACTATAACTATTCTAATGATTAGCTTGTTATGCGTTTGTTGTAAATTTAAGTATGTTATTTTTTAGATATAATTGTAAATATAAATAATAATTTACTTGGTTTTTACATATAATTTCATGCTCAACTGCAACAGCAATGATTTCAAAATCGCTTTAATGAAATATTATTGAAAATAAAAGTAACTACCTATTTCAAAAATAACCCAATAAACAAGTTAGTAAAAAATGATGGCCAAATTTAATTTATTTATAATATAATCAAATTCTATAAGGAAATGCAAATATTTTAAAAATAAATCTGAACACAGTAATAGTTTGATAACTGTTTATCAACGTACTACAATATGAGTAAGAAAATAATTTTTTGAAATACTTTTTTTTCTTTTGACTTTTGAGTCTTATATAGGTAACTAAATGTTATTATATTCTCTTGCTTTTCATCTACCACCTTTTTTCATAACATTCTGCAATTTTTAGTAAACATGAATGCTGAATAAAGATTTTAATTTTATAATGTAATTAAATAAATTGATTTCATTATATTTTGTAATAGATATTCTCTTAAAATACTTCAATGTGTTGAATGGTAACTCTTTTTCAATTTTAAAAATTGAGTTCTTGAAAACTGGCTATGTAGATTGATGTTTCATTTAGAACGGTTAGTTCTTGTAAAACTTTTAAACAGAACATAATTGTAGAAACAACCAGTCTGATTGGACTACATTGTTTGTTATTGGTAATTCAATTATTTATGCAGTACTTAGTGTTTGTACATGTTATAATGGAAAGAAATATTACCAAAATTTAAGAAAATAGTGAGAAGTTCAAGTATTATACAACATATCTTTCATTGTTAAATGAAAATATAATAAATATTTATGACCAAAATTTAAAATGGTAACAGATTCACCAATATAATGTAAAAATATAATTTCTAACATTTACTCCATAATTACATATTACATATAATTTCTAACATATTTAATTTCTTATTACTAATTTGAAATTTCCAATTTATTTCAATGAAAGTTGTGTTTTTAAAAATTCTGTCAATAAAAATTTATTACAATTATCTTTATTAAAGTTCATTATTTTTTCTATTATTAAAACTTATGTTTTTTATTATAAGTTATTTTTTAAAAATTTCAAAATGCAAATTTGAATTTATCATTTTTATTGATTGAATTGTATTTTTTTCAGTGAGTGTTCGACAGTAAAGAGATTATTCTAACATTACCCAGCGGAAAATAGAAAAATATATAGAGATTGTCTCCGAAATGCTCCAGGAGAAAGAAATAAAAAAAAGAAAATTTTTAAATTGAAAACTGTAAATAATATGAATTGATACATGAGTGTAAATAAAAAAAATTATACTGGATCCAGCCTTGTTCTAAACCATTATTAATAAAAAAATGTATTATGTGACATAATATGTTATTTACTGTAAAAAAAGATCAATGTTAAGTGTTTTACAATAAATCATTAAAACAAATGTCTTAAAACAATTAATTTAGAATTTCATGTATATTTACATGCTCAAAGTTTAGCAATCGATTCAAAATTGCTTATGGAAATATTAAAAAGAAAAAGAAACAAAATAGTCATTTAAAAATAGTCTGCAGTAAAAAAAGATTATGAATAATATACATTTTTATGTTTAATTTCAAAAATAATCAACAAATTATTAAAAAATGATTGTAAATAACATTCATATAAATAAATTCATGAGAAAAATATTTTAAAAATCTAATAAAATATGAAAATTTATTTCAGTTTAATAAAATTATTAAAATTTATTAAAAAGGAACTGTAATATTTATTTTATTATTATTAATTTACTTCAAGTTTAATAATGGGTATTAATTTATTTCGAGTTTAAAAATAATGAACTGTAATATCTGCCTGGGGACATTATCTGCTCATTATAGTTGGAAATTCACTTTTGAAACTGGTTTATATATAATTTTTTTTATTTATTTTTTTAGTGAAATAAATGTCAATTTATGTTGCTGATTAAGGAGGAAAACTGCTTTTCTTAAATGTCTAAAACAGATTCAGTTTTAATTTAATGTAATATTATCTTCACTACATATAAACTATAGAAATGAAACAGATAGAAATGAAAAAATATTTCATATTTATTTATCGAAACAAAGTATAAATTATAATTGGCTCCTCGTTGGTAAATGCGGCCACTGCCGGCCAAACGCCATAGGGCCGATGGATAACCATACACGGCTATTATGTGGACCTATACGGCATTGCTAGCCAGCAGCGGACCGTATTCCCGACCCACCATCAATGACGGTCATCATTGACTCGGCGTGTTCGTGTTTGCTGCAGCACTTTCTGCTGATGTAGATACAATTGATAAACCAATTACCACAAATCTGCAAACATACAACTTCAAAAAAGAATAGATGCTTATGGAAAGGCACAAAGACAAAACTTCGAAGTTAATAAATAATTTAATTCTCTGTATATGTATATATGTATAAACACTACATTTAATATTAATATAGTTTTAAAAAATACCAATGTAAATATCTTAACATAAATTTATTCTAATGTCCGACTTCAGATTCACTTTATTATTTTCTATTAAAACTGAAGTTTCATAAATATCAATTCACTAATTATAAAGGAATGAGAATGATTCTTCAGTTATATTTAAAAATAACTGTGGACATTTCATGAATTATCTTCGATCAGAAAATTATGCAAACTTTATCACCATTTAAGCTATTAAGAGTAAAACTGCATATAATTTTTCAGAATATTTTTAATTTAAAATATCTTAAATTAAACCGGAATCTTTATTTCTTTATGAAATAAAGAATCTGCTTTTTAAAAGCTTCCAAAATAAAATTTATGATGAAAAGCAACAGGATATATTTTTAATTACTGTTTATTTTTTTAAGCATGTGATTTGATTTAACATCCTTACCAAGGCTAAAATTATGCTTTTGATTTGTATCACTATTTTACGAAACATCTTACATATTGACTTAAAAAAAGTTGCTTTGATTTTTCAGTTAAAAGCCATCCAATATTTATTTTTAAGCATTATTGAACAGAAGGAGATTAATGTTTAGTTTCTATTTTTCTGCGAACGAATATTTGTATGAGTTGTAGGCAGATTGTTTTTGTCTCAAATGTGAATACGGTTCCCTGCCAAAATAATACATGTTTCGAGTAGGGTATATAGAGTATTTATTACAGATATATTTTATAACTTTTTTGCTACAGTTATTAATAGCATAGAAAAAACATTTTGAGGTTTTTATTGACTTTATGATATTACTTGCTGACTGTATATATACTTTTTTTCCTTTATTTAATTCAAATTCAAAGCCCTGCATAATTTATATCACCTCTATAATGTCTTATATCAACACTATTTTTTTCTGCCTAAACTGCTTGTGACTGACCAATAAAAGTGACCTGCGCAAGTAAAATTTTCTACATTTTCAAAATTTATTTATCTTGGAACTAATTTTGAAAAAAATTGGAAATTAGAATTCATATAGTAACACTAAAATTCGGAATTCATATCAAAATATTTTGAATTTACAGTTAAAGATTTGACACTGTAAACCGTGAAACCAGAACTATTTCAAAATTTCCTCTTATAAACAGCTTAAATTCCTGATCACGAATGTTTTCTCAAATATATTTGTTAGTTTATTTCTAAATAGAAGTGTGTAAATCATATTAACAAAAATAGAAAAATGAACATTTGATAATTATTATATGAAGTTTGAACTTTAAAAAAAAAAAAAAAAAACACTAAGCATTTCAAGGAGGATAAACCTGGTGAAAAAATATTTAATAAATATTTAGTTCTCATAATTGGGATAGTTTTGCATAGAGCTATGAAAATGAAGGAGTATCTGAATTTAAAGAAAAACATTTTATAGACAAAATCAAACAAATGGACGAAAGGAAGTTAGAGCGTTCAACAAAGAAACCTAAACTTTCAAAAGGCTATATATGTTACGTGTCCTATGTCCAAGGATAGTAAAATTACTATTTTTTACACAAACGCGATAACTTTACTTGCAAAAATCATCTCTTATGGTTTCTATGAGAAAGAAGATTAGGGAAAGTAAAATACGCCTAAGTCCCAATGTCATCGATGTGAAACGATACCTCTGGAAGGGAAGGGGGGTAAGTCCAATATATTTGTCTTCTGCTTGCTTCTTTCCTCGAAATTATGAAGATACACCCTGTTTTGGCAACAAGGACACAATCTGTGTGCCCCACTTTATAAATTACCGACAATTTCGCCACTTGTTTTGCTGACAGGTGGAAAAATCGTATGCGGCCAGGCATTACAATTAAAAAGCGCTTGCCAGATTTATTTAATACATTTTAAATAAATCTGGCAAGTTAATACATTTTTAATACATTTTAATAATAATTTAATAACATTTTTAATACATTTTAATAAATAAATCTGGCAAGTTAATACAACAAATTTAATACATTTTTAATCAATCTATAATTTTCATTTTTTACTTCCTGAATTCATTATCTTTTTAAATATTAAACTCATTTTATTAATAAATAGCTGTTATTTCTTACCTAAGTAAAATAAATGTTTACAATCAAATATACTTTTTAAATTTATGACTATTTCTTTAATGTAGCTGATCGGGACGAATATTCATCCAGCACGAATTCTATCGTTCTTGTCCGGCGACAATCTTATTCCTAGTTAAGTGAGATATATTTATTAATTTAACAATATTATGCTAAATGTGTTCTTTAATCTATTAGAATGTAATTAAAATTATTTCTCACACTAATACCAGAAGCGCCTCAAACTGTAACACTGTTAAATATATTATTAGTACATTATAATTATATAATTATTATATAAGACGAAAATCCAAAATAGATAATAAAATAAAACTATTTATATATTTTATATTCTATACTAAAAATAATCATCTCACAGTAAAATTTGCATTGGTCATCATTAAATACTATCCATATATGAAGACTTCATAAAGACTAATTAAGTTATTTGTATCTTCAAATTATGTGTCTAAAATCATTTAAAGATTTAACAGATTTTCTTGGTTTCATTCATAAGAGAAAAAGTATCTAGTGTAGTAACGCAGCAGTAATATTAAATTTGCTAACGAAAACAACATTAACCTTTTTTTGATTAAAGAGTCCATTCTCCTCCATCCCAATAAACAATCTCATATTTATTTTTAAAAAAATGTTTTCAGTCATTTTGAAAACGATATCACATGAAATTCAAAGTTGGGGAAATTAAACATCTATTAAATATCTGCGAAATCTGCAAAGTGGTAAATTTATTCAGTAACTGTATGCATTTTATAAGCATTATTTTAGACTGCTTATTTCTTTTTCGAATTATATAGTTATTTTCTTTAGACTAACTGTTTATCAGTTCCTCCAACACTTGAGTAATTTGTATTTTTTTTTCCTTAAGTAAGGTGAAAGAAATGCAGTGGCTTTTAAGAATTTTAATGAAATGGTTTGTATTCATGTGCCGAAAGAAAGAATGCTTTCCTAGTTTTCCTCTTACTTTTATCCTTTGTTTAACTTGAGATAACTTAAATGCATTCTTTTTGTTCAAACTCAAATTTTGAAGCAAAGAGAAACATAATTTGCATATTATACTAGATAAGTAATTTAACCTTTGCAGTTTTATTTCTGATAATCGAAAATATTTGTTAATTTTAGACATGAAAAGTTTCTATCAAAAGTACTTAAATATAAATGTTAGTATCGTTCAAAATGAGACGCATATTTTCTACCAGTTTCTAACTAAAAATACTTTAAATGGCTTATTGATAGAAATTTTTTTAAAAATATGTGATAAATAGAATGTATAAATTAAAACCATGAATTGTAATAATAAAAACAATAACCGAAAATTCTGTAATGAAAATATTAGAAGGTTTCATAGATTTCAAAAATTTTTTTGTATGTGAGTCAATAGGAAATTGTGATACGAACTAATTGTTAAAATTGTGATATGAAACTAAATAAGTTCTACAAAATAGTTATACATTAATTTTTCGTATTTTTGATTTGGATTCTTTATGAATGTAAGAGATAACTTATTATCAGTTTCAATCATCACCAGAATTTCTTTTTTTGGTTGATGCCTTGATGCCTTCAACCAAATAGTGACCGTTGTGTACATAAATATTCACTCTTGTAGATATTACAATAATGAGATTGCTTTTGCTAGAGATTATGCTCTTGATTGGTAAATGAGACAATTAAAAACTATTCTACAAGGGAAATTTTATTTAAAAAGAAAACTGATTAAAACTTTTTTTTATTAGTAAGGATAAAAGAATAATTATGGCTATCCATTCATTATTAAAATACATTTTATTATAAAAGGATAAAACTCTGATGTTCAAAATAAATTAAATTTTATTTAATTTTGAAAATGATCCATGAAGCAATGTATTAAACTATTAGATTTTAAATTTTCAGCATTAGATAAATATTTATGCTATTATTTTATATAATGTATGTAAAAAATAACAAAATATCTATTTCTGAAATATATAAATATAAAGTAACATTTAAACAGAAATTAAATTACAAAATATTAGAAAGAAAATACATTCTGCATTTATTGTTCTAATTTTTGATTAAGGAATTTATTTTTGAAAATCGCATTTATATTGGACTAAAATGTTATAAGAAATTTATTATAATTTGAATAATCTCTTATGTTTTTTAATATATAAATGATATATCCAGCTCAAAATCAATAGGGCTGATAGATTTAGTTTTCTTGTAATAAATATATTTCATCACTATGAAAAAAATCCTAGTGCAGATGCTGGAAAAATTAACATATGTTTATACTGAAGCAGAGTTTAATTGTTTAAATTTAATCAATTTCTCTTCAAAAGATTCGTGATTCAATTTCAACATTTCGGTTTATATTTTTAGCATATAAAGTACATTTTACTGCTATCATACTTTTACTAATATTAATGCTACTAATAATTTATCTTCTTCTTTCAAAGTACTACAACTCATTTCAGGCTAAGGCCTACTTAATCAACATTTGTAATCTGAACCTATAAAGCTCAAAAAATCTTCTTCGGCTTAGCAGACCTCCCTTATATCTTTTTTATACCTTAAAACAAACTAATTCTTATATTGTTTTTAATACTTTTAGCTAATAAAAATCTGTTAAATTAGAAAGAAGTTTTCACCAAAATAATCTTTCGAAACATTTTATTTAAATTATGTCTTATGTGAAATTAATTATTTTCCTGTAAATTAATAAACACAGAAATATATATAAAATAAGAAATGAAATTATTTATGTCTTCCAATACAGCAATCATTTTGAAAACCCAATAAATATGAGATTTTCAAAGTTTTTCCCTTTTAAAAATTCAGCATACTAACTAATAATCTGAGTAGAAATATTATTGGACAAAAATATGAAGTTTTTAATATATTTTTACACATATCTTAATAAAATACCTTGACAAACCTGATAAGTTATCATAAGATATCTTCTTTTTCTCATATTTGAGAGAATTTGTAGCATCCAAGTTCGTCATGTTATCATTGTAACTATATGGAATGATGATCATAAATAAAGGTTTTGATATTTATTTAAAAAAATATATTTTTCTATCGCAAATCTAACATTTCATAGATAATAAAATTTTCTTACATAAAAACTGTCTTATATAAAAGATTGAAATTTTTCAATACAGTTTGTAATGAAGACAGTAAGATATTGAAAATTTGATATATAGATCTGAAATACGAGAAAAATTAGGAAAATTTGGCATGGATATCAAAACAACTTTTATGAAAAATGTACATTTTCGATTTTATTTAAAACGGATTGAAATGCTATATCTTAGAAGAGGAAAATTTTTCTATGTTTTATTTTCCTAGTTTTAGATAGCATTATAACATAAAAATTGTGATATACTTTAAAATATTAAAAATTCCTTGAAAATGTACGGATTGACTAAAAACATTGCTGAATGTATATGTCTCATACATTTTTTATTTTTTCTCTCCCTTGCTAACTATTGGAAAACTTTCTGCTGAAAGTTGTACAAATGGAAAAAGAATCTGAAGAAATAAATTTCAGGTGAAGCAAAGAGCTTCTTTTGGTTAAGTTAACACGAGACAGTGGAGAATTACCACTCACTCCAGATGTGCTGATTCGTTAAATTAGGCTCAAACCGTAAGAGAAGGAATTCTACTGGAATTCACATGCTAGAACACCCTGCCAGAATTCAGGCTCCGCTACACCCGGGACATTGTTTCCTTTTGCCTCGCCTACTGAACTCGACGACTTGTCGCAGCTGGTATTCAAATCAAGCTTAGCAGAATAATTTCAAATACACTTTAGGGCCTTGCTGAAGCAGTGGCAGGTGCTGGTGAAGTTTATAATTCAGACAAGAATCTAATTTAGACATTGATGGAGAAATTTAAGAGAGACGAATTAAGTATTACTTTTAAAGAAGATCGGTTGAAATAATATACTTTTACTTGGTGGATTGCCAATTTTGAGTTCGTAATGTAAAAACTGTATTAGAAAACACATACTTTTGTACAAAAAATTTCATAATTTGTTTCAATTAATATTCATTATTAAAAAAATTGTATTTATTTACGTAATTAACTTGATATTAAGAAACGTTAATGAAACCCTGTAAAGACAAATAAATAATATTTAATCAATTAAATAAATCTGAAGGTCACATACACAAACATAGGGTCAATTATTGAAATAAAAGTGGTAAAATGCTAAATTCTGACATTTTAATAAAAAATAAAATTAAATAATTTGCACAAATTTTTTAATCTTTTGAATAAATAAACATCCCTTGAATAGCGTATTATTACTTAAAGAAAAAAATAGAAACATGAATTCATATGATAAAATATTGTTATATAGTACATTTACGTGCGTGATCTCATTCTAATTAACTAATTTTTATGAATATAAATATTTTGCAAATAATTATTAAAAAATAATATTAATATAGAACCAAATACTATTCCCTTAACACAAAATCGAAATACTTTATTGTGGATATATTTTTATCAACTTTGATCGCCGATGAGATGTGATATTTAAAAAATTGCACATTTTATCCACATACTATTTTATCAAATCAAGCTTATATTTTGACTATCAAATAATATATTTTATTTCACAGAACTTAGTTTTCATTAAAACTTTCTCCTTTACCAGAAAAATTTTTGCATGTTAAATATATATATTAGATGTTTTAAAGTTATGATGAATACACAATATTTATTTCACAATATACAATGTTTGATTAATAAGTGTTACATTTCATTAATAAATTAACTAACACTTTTTAAGAATGTTACATTCTAATCTTAGTGAAAAGTATACAAAAAGAAAAATTTTGTTCCAGATTATAGGAACAAAATAAATATATTATTCTTTTTAATAAAAGGAATAATATATTTATGTATTCTATATATTTAAAATTATTTCTAGAATTGTAACACTATGAAATGCAAATGTTTAACACGAAGTTAACATATGAATTAATTTAATATAATGTAATGAATTGATTTAACAAAATTTCAACTGAAAAAGAAAAAAAAATGCACTCAGAGTTCAAATTGTATCTCTTTAAGAATATAAATATTTCTTAAAAAAACACCATGCAAAGCGTACTAATTGGATTCCATTTTTAAGGACATTAAATAATATATATGCCTAATTTTCTTATGTATCATATGATAAAGAATATAATTATATAAAAAATTTAAACTTAACTTCTGTTATTGGATCCCTTCGAAATTCATTTTGAAGAGACTTATTTGTTTATTTCTTTTCATAATATAATCGCAAAATTTTAAAATAATAATTTTGTTTTTTGAATTATACATCAAATGTACTCAAAAATAATTCAAAAGAATTAAAATTAGATAAACTAGAACAGAGATAAAAAAAAAAATAAAATTTCAAGTTTTTCAAAAATTTTAATTTATTTTATTTTTTGTATTTATACAATTCCTAAATTGTAGGTTGCGAAATATAATTCTGAAATTGATATTATACTACCTTGCCTGATAAAATAAAATGAAGTAAATAATGGCTAATATCTGACACTCTGATTCTTCATAAGGGATATGCTTTCCTTAAATAAATTCAATTGCTATATTTTGAGGTACCCCAAAGGTGTGTCTTTTTCTTTCTTTTTTTCCAATCTCCTATTTTGATTTCTTTTCCTCTTCTCTTGGCTCTGGGCTCCTTTTGGAGAAGTTACAACCTTTCTGTTAATAAGTACTATTAGCCTCTCATGGAGACTAAAGCACCCATATGTTTGCTGTGCGTGGATACCCATATACCTGAAAAGAGGGTAATGGCAATTGAAGCCTACAGAAACCAACACATTACTTTGGCTTCTGCTTCAGGTAAACAGGAGGCGTGTTGCTGTCCTCTGCACATAAATTCCTCTTTACGGATTATGCAATCTGTTCATATTTTGAATGACTCGTTAAAGTTTAATGCCTTCTCAGTGATGTACTGGTTAGCATTGATGCAGCTGGACAACATCCCTTTTTTAGATGGTGCGGTGGTGGCTGGTGTTGTCAGGTCCCGAAATTTCAAATTCATATACATGAAAAATAAGAAATTTCTTTTAAGTCGAACTTAAATAGATCATTCTGTACAAAAATAAAAATAATTTATTTAAAAAAAGTGTCCGCTATTCTCAATTATTAGGAAATATCTGGTATAGTCGGTGAAGTAAGAAGTAATCGAAATATACTATCAGGTTACTTAATTATAGATTTTGCTTACTCTATATAGTTATCTATAGTTAGTTATTTGTGGTTATTTGTAAATGTAGATGTTACTGTCCTACCTCATACAGCAACCTAAATTTTTCACTTGATGTAATTTTCACAAGGATATTTTAAACAAAAAGATGGAAGTGATTCTGGATAATTTACTAAATCAAAAGTTCTATAGTAATGAACGCATTAAAATCATATTAGATAGCAAGTTCAAGAATTGGCATTTTATTTTGACTTAAGTGATTCCAAGCCTTTCTCGGGATATAAAAGCTACGTATTTGAATTACCTGTCCAGTCGCATATTCCAAATCGTTTGACATGTTTTCAAGGATCAAGAGCATTGCAAATTCAATGTTTGTTTGAAGCCATTTGGTTTCATTGAATTATTTAAGCTGATAATTATTTGAGTGAATAGCAAGCAGGGTTTGAAAATTCACTGAAATAATTATCAGGTTAAATGATTCAGCAATACCTTGAATTCATCTATACCATATAGGTGTTGCAAATCTTGATGGAATGAAAAATGCCAACAAGCTTACAAAAATTAGCGGAAGTTACTGGGGCTATTGCAGAGTATATTATTACCTTTAAGAAAGAAATAGCATTACCTCGTTGAGCTCGTCATAGAGTCAAAAAGTAATCCTGGTGTCGTTGTCTATCTTCAATAATATCTTCCATATCTATTAAGCAATTGGGAGGAAAAATATTCGTAGGAAAAATATCTTTCAAGCAATTGGGAACAGCTAATGGAATTTATAAGGAGTTTTCCATTTTTGTAAACATTTTTGATAAAACCTCTAGCTCAGAATTTTACAATCTTTCTATTTTAAAGACTAGGATTCATGTTGAGAGGATATTTCTTACCATAGGTAAACTTTATCTTACAATTGTGAGTTTTGGATGATGGAATTGAAGAAAGTATTGCAGTAGGCAAATAATAGCAGTGTGGTACATGCTGAAATTAGCTACACTATTCAACATTTAAGCTTAAACTTTCTATCAAATGATTTTGTTCAATAAATCTGGGCTGAAATTAATTATCTATCCCTTTGGAATGACACTATTATGATTTTGGTATTTCGCCTGGTAAAGATTTTTCACATCCTTCATATTATTGACCAATAGCTCTGACGAGTTGCTTACGTAAGGCTCACAAATGTACGGTCATTGCTCATATCGTATATTTTTTAGAAAAATATAAATGCGTTCATATAAATAAGAATGGATTTCATAAAGAGAGATCCCTTCTCAATAAAATTATATGCTGGGAAACCTAATCCACAATTCTCTTAAGTCGGAACAACGTCTGGTTTTTTTTCTTCTCGTATTGAAATTATTTATGATTTTTTATATGATAGTACATGGTGATATGGAAGTTTCCGTTCATTATATGATTTTGGCTTTGTGGGTTTGTAATCTTCCAATATCAATGCAAAGATTTGTACACCTGTGTTTTCAGAGTACTTACTTAAGGCATTTTTCATTACTTTTATTGAATGTGAGGGCGTTTCCCAAGGGAATATTTAAATAAACACAATTTTTAATATTTTCATTAGTAATATCCTCAATCAATTATCACTTGCAGTACACAGCATATTTTATGATGGCGACTTGCAGATGTCTTGTAATGATCAAATATTCATTTAATTGTTAGACAACTGCGAACAATAGTTAGTGAATTTGCTGCATGATGTGCTGAGAATGACTTTACTTTATCACAAGCAAGTGTGTATATGGGAACTTTTTCAGGAAGACTAGCCTTCACAATGATCCAATGATTAAAATCAACGTATCTCTTAAATCAATAGTCAATGAAATAAAATTCCTGGTATTTATCTTTAACCGGAAATAAACCTTTCTTCAGCGTATTTTATATTTGAGAAAGAAGTGGGAATAAACGCTTAATATCCTATAGATGTTATCGAATACATGTTGGGGTGCAGACTGCAAATCATTTCTTCGAATTAACAGTCACTGTTTTTATTCTGCGTTTATTATGGATAATGTTTTCGTTCATGCTGCTTAGGGAATAGATAGATCTTCTATTTTATGAAGATTGGACACTATTTATCACTTTCCTTCTAGGATATGTTCTAGAATAATTTGTAAATCAATTATGGAATCTAAAATGATTTGTCAATAATTATCTTTAGACTTGAAACAAAAGGAACAATCTCTCAATTATTATGCTAAGATTATATCGATCCCTCATTAATCGTTTCTTTCCATAATAATTCTTGCAATTAAGAAATTATGTGGTTCTTAACCATCAAGTATCCCATGTTTTCTAACTGGTTGAAATTATTTTATGGTTTTTTGACCTATGTAGTGTTTGGTTAGAGTCAATTAATCCATTTACTTATGGCTTGCTATAATATAAGCATCACTTTTCTTGACGTATTTGTTCATATAAAAAACTGGTCATAACCGCTACTTTTTAAGAGCTATATTCGTCTCCTCCCTGTTAACGTGAATCATACACATAACTATTCTCAGATGATTCGGAAGGAATAGGTATAATAATAGACATGTTAAATGAGTTATAACTAACAATATTTCTTTTAGTTACAGCTTATATAATTCCTGCTCCATGTTTACTTCTGAAGCAACTGCTGTACCCATGTTCTTCGACAAATCAATACAAATGATTATCGTTGGTTTTATTTGTACATTGACAATATGAGAGTTTTAGATGATTTGGATTGTACAGATCAGAGTTTTACTTATCCTCTTGTTGTATCACAAATATTCAGAACATTGGATTTCTTTACTGACATATAGATAGATGTATTAAATTATTTGATTGGATATCAAGTCACGTTGGTCCTGATTGAAATGAAAGGGCAGATTCAGCAGCAAATGTTGCGTTACAGAATGAATGTTCTGTACTATGTTAATGTGGCTGAGTGATTCACTACTGCCATACACACAATTTTCCTGTCATCACGTGAAGTGGTGCACTGAGGTGGATGCGATCGAACAAGTCAGTCCGTCGTACCCTCCTGCATCCAACTGTATCACATCCACATTACAGTTGTTTGGTTTCGTCCAACACAGCAACCAAGTTCCCTGAAAGGTAATCTACAATCTTGGTAGGCCATTATCTTTCCTCTGTCGAAATTGGATACTTAATCCAAAAAATGATCGCTGCAAAAAACAATCAAAACATAACAGGTTTTTTTTTCTTTTCTTTCTTTCTTTTTTTTTTTTTTTTTTAACACAAGGAAAAACATATTTGCTGAGCTTTAAATCATCGAAATCTCCAAGTCTTAAATAACACTTTGAAGTGGCACTTCAGGCGATCGTGATGTGCATCTACGCTGAAATTCTTATAATTTGCATACCTCACCTCTGCTATTGCATGTTGTAAATTTTATGTTATTTGGATGCTTTTTTCAGAGTACTACATTTACGGAAGCCTGAATTATACTATCAGACCTACTTTGTGTTTGTTTATCTCTACGTTTCTTTTCTATATATTTATGTAGTTCACGTCTGAGTTTCCCTCATTATAATGTAAGAATAAAAAGCAAGTTTAAAATATATGAAAAATATACATATTATACTCATTTTGGTTTCCTGAGAATGGCTTCCTAAGCTATTGTGAATACCTCTTACCTCCGATTTAAAGATTTGTAGTCGTAAAAGAGCTCCCTTGTATTATATAATTTTATAAAATATAATATTTGCATTTTAAGTATTGAAAAGAAATCACGTATTTTATTCAAATCGCAAGATGTGCCTTTATTTATATTTTATTATGCATACATTATTATGATGTATACATTATCTATAGTAACAAAATGCGTCTAGATAGCACAGTATTCAATAAGCTAATAATACGTTAATGTGATTAACGGAATGTTAATATTTAAATTAACATATAAATAAAATTTATTCCTTCATTTTATTAATAATCATTTTTACTTAATATTGAAAATTCAAAAATATAAAAATATTTTTCATTTACTACCAGAAAATTTTGCTCACCGTAAACTTATGATAATTTGATATATTTACAAAATACAGAAAAATGATAGAAAAGATTTACATTACATATATATTATTATTTATATAGGTTATATTTCATATCTTGATAATTAACTTACCTTCTCAATAATATTACATGACATAGAAAATAAAACTTTGTGTACATTTAGTCTAATAAAGTTAAAATATATTTTTGCTTGTACTTTATAGAACATTAATCGGAACTGATAATTGTCTTTTCTTGTTACTAAATATTGATTGAAGTATTGTGAAAAATTCTTGACCATAACTTTATCACTAAATTAATATAAATCATGTAAAATATAAAAAATTAGTATCCTATAATGTGTTTAATATGAAAAAACAGATGATAATATGTTAATAAAAAAGATATTAGTAATTTTTTCCCATTATTTGATCTTTTAAATGGAATTTCAGCTATAAAAATTGTACATAAAAATTTGAATCTTTATTGCAGAAATATAAATAATTTATATTATCCTCATTTTATTGAATCTTAAAATAAGTGAAAAATTAATTTTAATGATTGATGATGAATAATTATAGTAATAATAAATTTCTTCCATATTAAATAATTATAAATTATGATTTTTAAATTTAATTAATATTAATTTTAATATTTATTTGTTACATAATATTTTGAACAACTTATTTTTATTATGAGAAAGTCGATCATTACGTTAAAAGAAAATTCATTTTATTTCTTAAAATTTTGTTAAAAAATCTGTATAACATACTTCTTTTTTTCGATTATAATTAGATGCAATTTAATGGAAAAACAAGTAAAATTCTTTTTCTACTAAGATTTTTTAAAATTTCTGCACTGAAATCATGCAATAAAGTACTTGATAAGACGAACTTCTCTTTTAAAACTTTTTCTTTAAAAGAATGCCTTATTCCAAGGCAGACATCAAGCAGGGAGCGATTTACGAATGAGTTCAACCCTCGAACGCAGATGCTACGCTGTAAAATACTCCGAACGCTTTTGTCTTGTACCCAACGATAGAATTTCTCTCTCCCAAAAACGGGGTTTAATGTGATTTGTCTCGAGAAGAGCCGGACTTTATCGAGATTCTCTCCAAGCTAAATGGTTCTTCTTCTATTGCGAAGTCAACTTTTCCCTATTTCAGCTTCAACTTCCCCTATTACGACTCAATCTCACTCGTGTCTTCTTGATATTTCTCCTTTTTTACACTCCTTTTCTCCCACCTTACTTTCGAAGATAGTGATTCATTACTTCACCTAAATCAACTCGACTTTCTAATCACATTTCTTAAAAGACAATTGGAATAAACTCAAAACTAAATGAAAGTAGATAAAACAGCTATTCTAGTAATAAATATGTTATAGTTGGTTAAAATATTTGTAATATAATATTATTGAAATGTTTTTGCAAAAAGAAAATAATAGATTTTACTATTGATTCGTAATAAATTTCTTTTATATCCAGAAGGAATTTCATTCTTAATTACTTATTTAATACAAATATATGAAATTTTGTAAAAGAAAAAAGAATATATATACTTAAATATTTAGTCCTAATATAAAATAAAGTATTTTGCATATTACAATGAATAATAAAACATCGAAATATTTGGTGATTTAAGTGTATTTATACTTGTGCTTCATTTACCACTGTACAGATAAAATCAAGAATATTAAATACCATAAATCAGTACACTATAGTTTTGATAAATAACTTATCAAATGAGAATTAGTGAATTCTCTTACTTGTCTAACCAAAAATATTTGGTGTTAACTTATGTTATTTGAGACATGCAAAATAAAACGAGGTTTCAAGGTCATCCAAAAAAATCATACATTTGGGAGGCGCTGGAATAATCTAATCATGTTTTGCTTAGTAGCTTCTAAATTTTGGTGCAACAATGGCACATCTAATGGATGCTTCACGAGTTAAATTGCTGTCAATTATATCTTTATAAGGCTGAAATTTTTATTATTATTATTATTATTATTATTATTATTATTATTATTATTATTATTAT
>JAPDSC010066592.1:24988-57367 GCA_026290005.1 Latrodectus geometricus | reverse complement strand
TTTTAAAAAAAAAAAAAAAAAAAAAAAAAAAAAGAAAAAAAAAAAAAGAAAGAAAGAAAAGAAAAGAAAAGAAAAAAGAAATTATTATATAATTCCGAACTTCAAAAAAATTTTTTTTTCGTTTATGTAATTACTATTTATTTTATTACTACGTTCCTTTAAGAAAAGAAAAGCTATTCTTTCAAAAGCTATACATTTTTAACATTACAAAATAGATTTATTCATAATTTACTAATAACTATGATTGTATCAAAGACAATTTTTGAACTGCATTTCAAAGGAATTTTACACATAATTGAAAGAAATCGTAAGTTATATATATATATATATATATATATATATATATATATATATATAACTAAGTACTTTATAAAATAATTGAAATATGGATAAACTTATAACATTTATTCATATGCTTTTTACATATTAAAGTACTGCTAGATGTGTTTTTTTTTCATAACTTTTCTATAGCAGATATTAATTATAGATAGATTACATACAATTTTTTTCTTTATTATTTGAATATATTTTTTCAGAGAAAGGTATATTTGTCTCACTTGCTAGGGATCACAGATCATTTGATATAAACCTACAGAGATTTTTCTACTAGGGTTCAGTAAAGGTCTACAGAAACTGTTGAACATTGTTGATATGAAATACAACTATGTTCAACACTCTCCAAGATTACAATTATAAAAATCATAATGTTTTCATGAAATATGTAGCGTCAATTAAGTTTATTTTAATTGCTTATCAAAATTATTTTTTTATTTTATTGAACGTAAAATATCAATCAAACTATTTTGAAACTGACATTACAAGTGTATTTCACAGTTTACCAAAAGAATAGGATTAATATAGGGCTTTTTCAGGTCACAAAGTAGATGTTATGTTATTTCTGAGAAATAGTTGCGTTTTAGCATTTGCTTTACTTTTCTTCATTTAAATATTTTCCATTGATGCCTGTATATTTGAGGGAAGAAAAGTTTTTAATTTTAAACGTAGCTAAAAATGGTACTTTCATTGTTTTGCTGATTTCAGATATTACATTTTTTGCAAGGTGACGAAGCGAAAATACCCAATAATTGGAGTTTTAATAAATGCATAATTTGGTAGTAATTTGTTTTCAGTTTCATCCAAAATGTATTACTTTAGTTTATTTAAACGAAAGTGGTATATCAGCGTAATTTCCAATTGTATCTTGATTATAAAGTAATCATTAAAGTTTATTCGTATTTAATCTATCAACTATAGTTAATATAAAAATGTTACCACGATTTTTCTTACGGCGAAAAAAATAATCTGCATTTTTAAATAAATTTACCCCTTAATTTACATATTAGTTTTTTTGACATTAAATTTTACATTTATATTCGAAATAACATGTGTTATTTTGACTTATTAAGAGATAATAGGGGAGAGAGAGAGAGAGAGAGAGTTCCACATGAATAATATTTGATTTCTATGATAAAATTATAAAATATAGTTGCATTTTAATTTTATGTGAAATTAAAACAACTGCTTTAAAGTTATTAATTATTTAGTCAAATAAATTACTTTTAATAAATGTATTAAAAATTATTTTCTGATTACATTTCTTCTACTTACATTTATTAAAATTTTATTTTGCTGATGTGGATTGCATTTGTAAGTAAGTAAATTTAGAATTTATTTTACTAACATAAAAAAGGCATTTTCAAAATATATAATTAAATTAATTTTAATGAAATTCAACTGAACTAAATTTATGTTGATGTTTATGTTAATGCTTTTTATAACATTTTATTGTAATCTTACGATATAATTTATTATAAGTATATTATAAAGTTTCTAACATAAAGATTCAATTTTATTTTTGTAGAACTAAATATTTCTTTTTTATTCTACAAAGTAGACATTCTATCGTCAATGCAAATTTATTCAAATATGAATGATTTCTGTCTGAATGTTATATAATGCAATTCATCAGCAATTTAACTCAATAGACGTTCAAAAATTTATAAAAAAGTGTATACTTTTTATAAATTTTTTGAGCTGGTTATACGTCATTTTATAATAGCAAAACACTTCAAAATTTTATCAAGAAAAATAAATAATCTTCTTTCTTAAATTAAATAGGAATTTTAATCAATTCCTCTTAGAACAAAATATATTTTTTCTTCAGTATTGACTTTCAGAAAATTTAATTTAAAATATAATTCAAAGAAACAGAGAGGATTGTAAACAAAAACAAAAATAATAGCAAAACATTTTAGCAGACAATATTTCTTATCTAAATAATAAAAGATTGCAGTTGTGGTGTACATTTTCTTAATGAATTATCAAACAAGAAAACTTAATTAAACTTCCTTAGCTCGGATAATTTATTTTTCTACTAAATACACCATATGGGCCATTCACGCTTCGTAATGGGAGAAAATAAGCGTCTTTTAGTAGTTAGTTCATACCTTAACATCTCCAGGAAAATAGATTTCATAGGTCCAGAGGGAAAGAGCTATTCCTCTCTCCGCAAACGTAGCCATTTATCATTCTTTTTGTAATAGAGAAAGGTTAACAATTCTTTAATGAACACGATGATTTTTTTCCGCAATAGATTAATTAATGTACCAGAAAGATTTTAATTTTGAGAATCATTATGTTGTGTTGAATATTTTTTTGCACACAACATGACAAAAATTTATTTAACGTTTCAAAAATAGCTGGTTGAATATTGAAGTATAAAGAGGGTATTTTTCTATACAATAAATGTGTGTATTTAGTTAATAAAAATTAAAATTATCTTCTGTAAAATTTGTATGATTTAATATATATAATGCAAATATAAGCAAAAATTAAAACTTATATTTTGTTTTAACTTTTGCTTATATTAAAGTTAAAACGTATATTTGAGATTCACACTTGTATAAAAAAAAGTAATGAATATCTATAAATACTTCCAAGAATCACCAGGGAACTATTGAAAAATTAATATATTCAATCTTATAGAACAACTGAGCTGATATAAAATAGCACGCTTTGTTTACATGCATTACGTAAAACATTAAAGATCATTGTCATAAGATCTTTGTACAAATTTTGTTACTTTATGTATATAGAAATAAGGTAAGAAATAATCTTTAAAAGTTATATTTTCTAAAAGTTATAGTTATTTTAACAACAATTTTCATAAACACTAATTATTTGAATTTGTTTTTCACATATTATTAATTAAAAATTTAAAGTAAATGTTCCAAATTATTAATCTAACGTTATTATTTTGAATCATAACCAACACATATGATTTTGTCACAAACTCGAATATTTCTTTCCATTTCATTCTATAGTATATTTATTCTAAAATAAATATACTTTTATTTCACATTCACTTATTAAGCGTATCTACACCAACAGTGCAAGTGAAACCAGAATGAAATGTTTGTGATCATGTAAAGGCTTTCACTTAAGATAGTGTACAAAACATACTCGGGTGAAAGCTGCACATGTTTAAATCTCGAAATATATTGTACATAAAAATTTTAAGTTCCTCAAATTAGGTGATAACATTCTAACTTAATTTTACCCTTTAATTATTCTATTATATGTGCAGGTATTTTAAATTTCTGTGAATATCAAATAAAAATAATTAAATAAGGCAAGTATTAAATTTGTGAATATACATAAAAGGTGCAAGGATGAGTATTGTGCAAATAATAATACATGCTGCAATAGTCTGAAATACTGCAAAAAAGGCAAGTTTTTTCTGTTGAATTACAAATAATATGGCTTTTGGCTACTTAAATAAAAAGCATTTTAAATAAATCTCTAAGTTTTTTAATAAGATGTTCAGTTTGGTATATGTAGCAATGTTCCTGAAAATCTATTGTTATTACTTACAAAAAGGATTTTAGAGAAAAGAAATTTCGGCCAATCAGAAATCATTGCTTGATGATATTTAGAAGTGAAATCGTGAATAATTTATCTTCTAACAGACATCCATATACATTTGTTTCCATCAATTAACTTTATATTGCATTTTGCACTGATTGTAATTACTTAATGGAAGTTCCTGAAACTTTTACATGAAATAATTTGAAACCCTTACAAAAGGGAACAAAATAACAAAAAATATCTGGATACTAATGTTAGCATACTTTACATTGGGATACATAAAATTAATCAAATGAAAAGTATATACATTTGAAAAAAGCTCATTAAAACTTCGTGAAATTCCATTTGTAAACATTTATCAACAAATAGGAGAATAATTAGTTCATTACAGTTCAACAAAACAATTTACACATTTTGATACTAGCCCTGGATTTTTTAATGCCTCAAGAGTTTCTGGTTCCTGAAATTCATTCATTGTTTGAATGTTCTAACAATACGTAAATAAATGGTAAATATAAATTGATATAATGTATCAAAGTGAATTTTAATATACAAGATAATGCCTGAGAATTATATTTGTTAATGTGCACTTAAAAATGTGTAATTAAGCACATGGATCATATGAATTGTAGGAATAAAAAAGTTTAATGATACTAAAAAGAATTATTAAATATTTTCTTCATAATCTTATTAAGTACTTGTGTCAAGATACTTTTGCATAGTAAACTTTCATAAGTAAAATCAACCTAATTATGACACATTATAACATAAAATTACAATATTGTTTTTGCTAAAATAAGTTTGGCTTCATTATATATTAGTTATCATAAATTAAAGAAAAACAACAAAAATGATGAAAACTCGAATGTTATGATTGGAATTTAATGAAACTTATACGTGTTAGACAACGCAAAAAAGGTACAAAACAGTTTAAAAAGAAATCGCCAAATATTTATGTGTTAAAAGAATTAGCATATATATAACACGAACGTTTAGTATAAGAAAAGTGCATTTAAATAGTGGTATTATCCCCCAAGAAGCAATAAAACACGTGCTGAGATGAGAGATGTGACTGAATTATGTCATTCATTGACTGTGTAGAAAGTGCGAATCATTGCTCCTCTAAAACAGTTCAAAGCGTGATTAGGTTTCTAGGAGAATGATTGAGAGTAGCTATCTGTATTCTTAGAGCATCCCAAATATGCATGATTGGGTTAAAGCCCTGTGATTGAGCTGCGCACAGAATGTGCTCAATTGTTTTAAGCTGAAGATAAGCATATACAATACGAGATTTGTGTTGTATTCCGTTATCATGTTGTAGGACGAAAGCATCACATGTTGATCCTGCATAAGGGCACACAAAAGCATCCATGATGTCAATTGTATAGGTGTAAGAATTCCCATTCCCATAGGAAAAGACATGAAAGGTCTGTGCATCCACTCAAAGATATACTACCCCAAACGAAGACATTTCTTGATCCTTATGACTCTTTTTCAGGAATATTTAATGGATGAAAACTAATTTCGTGTCTCTGCAAGCGAAAATAGGGCTAGTATCGCTTTCGAGTTTAAACATGAATGAACGATCGAGATACCAGCTGGGTTCAAGTGAAGATGCTGTTCTATTTCTTCTTGCATGTAGTGACAAATATTGGTCACCGGCACTCATGGTAGCACTTGGCCATCCTTGGTTGAATATCCTAGATGGTGAATCCGAGTTTAGAAATTGTTGACAAAGTTTATGAATCACAGGCGGTCTCACATTCAGTCAGCTAGCCACTTCTATATGATTTTGTGTTACTTCCTGTCTCCCAACATCTAATTGTCGAAATTGATCAATCAAATGATGTCTAGAAGCCATTATTGCAATTTCGTCTCAAACTCTAATCTCAAACATGGAGCAACTGCTCAGAGACATCCATTTTTATGTTCTTCGTAAGTGATGTATTTTGATTGTAGTGCCACTGTTTTGCTTAATTTCTTGTTGTCCAACTTCATTTACTTACCATCATATTCAAATTTCATTTTGAATTTCTTGTTTTTGAGAAAGTTATCTTTATTTTTTGCGACTTTTCTTAATTTTGGGTGTTTAGAGTAAATACCGTTCCGTAGAGTAAAATTTCGTTGAGTAAAATACAATAGAGTAAAATTTGGAGTTATGGATGCTGTCATATGTTTTAATGATACCGTAATTAGTCGCACTTATATTATGAAAGAAATGGGCATCCTGCTTGATGTCAATATGTGTGACTCACTTAGAAAAATAGAAAAACTAGAATCTGCGAAGCAGAATTACTCATACAAAGTTTAAGCAGGGACGCTCAAACATTAGAAAGACAAGAAAAAGGAAACTTAAGGCATTAGAAATATTATTAGATGATCAAAATGAGTCAGGAAAATTTTATAAATGCTTATTTGTAATAGATTCTTTTGGTTTTTTTCATTTTTCTCAAAAAGCTGTTATTGAATTTTCAAGTATGCTCGTACAAAAATTTTCTTGATCTAAAAATTTGAAACTTTACATACTTACACACTTTATATACATTTAATAAAGTAGTTAAAATTTATTTTTTGTGCTTTATAGTTTTTTTAAAAATAGGAAATTTGTATGAAAATTACTTTGGATTGAACTTTTTTCAAATTCTTTATTTGTTTTGATTTTGTAAAAAAAATTATAAATGTATAATAAAATAAACAACTTTACATGAATTTTCAAACATATTTACATGCATTTATGGTAGTTTTGTGTAATTCTTTCTTATAAAAAAATTTTCAGCATACCACAAGAAACATCAATGATAAAAAATACTAATACACATAATATCTTAAAATGATTAAAAAAATTAATAGTTATATGTTTTTATCTGTGTTTAAGATTTTTTTTTGAATAATAAGAATGTGTTCTTTACATAAATAATTTGTTTGATATATTTTTTTAAATATTCTAACACACTTTTCCAAAGCTAAAAACAGTCATTTTTTAAGTATCGAAATGGTGTTGGTTCCCTTAATAATAATAATTTTATATATGAAATAAGTTCAACAGGATCTCTATGATTAAAAATAATTCATGTTGTATATGTTTAAGTGCATGTAAAATTGTCAGTATTTTTAGAAAATGAATTGTAAAATATTCTTATTCAATTTATTATGTACTTTCCAGAGAAAAATTTTCAAATAAAATTTTAGCATAAAAATTGTTTTTTCCCCTAATGGTGGGGCTTTGTGTATCTGGACTCGTCGCCCACAACAAGACCGGAAACTTCTCATTTTAGTTTTACCCGGTGGGCACCTGTGAACCAAGTCACGGAGGTACGAATTGCATTACTCACCTCACACCACCACAAACCCGTTTATCGGGTGGGCCACATTCATCCATCATCTCAGAAGAAGAAAGGACAAAAATACACACAAAGAGAGAGAAAGGAAACATCCATGCCCAAACCGGAATTCGATCGCGAGACCAACAGCACAGGAGTAGGAAACGCTATTAACTGAGCCATTGGCCGGCAGCAAAATGATTGTAAAAAGATAAAATTAATTAAAAATTTTATACAATAGCTTTCCAATATGAGCATGAAATTTGCAAATAAATGAATTATTTTATTTGAGAAAAATTTCGTTCTCTTAACCATGAAATAGTTTGCTCGCAATTACACACACTGTGAATGCCTCTAAAACATATTTCCGATGGAGATCAGCAGGTAATTTGAAGTAATATTTATTCAATAAGAAGTTGCCACTGCTGCATTCAATTCACCAGATAATATAAAGGTATAGAAAGTAAATTAAAATATTTTACATAAAAATTAGTGATACATCAGATGATGCTTTAATGCATCGATAAATTTGCAACTACAATAGAATTTCAATATGTATTATTAATATTTTAGATTTACACAGAAAGTAATTCAGAATTTTACTAAGAACAATTGAGGAGTAGGATGAACATATATTGCAAATTGCAATAGATATGATTTGGCACACACACACAATTAATCCTCTGAAAGTAGCAATTCCTAAAACTTAGTTTATAATTATTAGATTAATTATTTTAATTTATAAAATTAAACTTAAATATAAATTGTAAAGGCTTATGAAGTAATAATATCATAAAATATTATTATATTTTTATAAACTTATAAATGCAAAAATGTAATTATTTTGTATCCCAATTCAAAAAGAACAGAGTTAAAAATCACACATTTATTTAAATTACACACACACAATCATAATTTTCTTAATAATATTATATGTATATCGTATTTAATGATTTCTTGTGTTTTCGACAAATAATGCTTTAATATTGTTTCCATTTATAAATCTTAGATAATAATAATTATTTATTTCAAATATAAAAAAAAATATTACAGTTAAAAGTGGGAGCATCATGTGAAAAATATTGTTTTTTATAAAACATTATTGTGATAAAAATAAGTTTACCTTATTGGTATTTTAAATTTCATCAAAAACCTTATCTTAAAATTAATTTTACGATTTTAAACTAATTTTAAAGTTAGACATTTAAAATATGAATAGCAAAATTTTTGGAATTTAGCTGCCATTTTGGAAAATCTTGCATTTTTCATTATCAAGTGATGCCAAAAGCTTTTGTATCAGGAAAATTTTAACTATCACGAACTTCTATTTAGAAATATCTTTTTAAACTCAAAAAATTAATGCGAGAGGCCTTAAACATTGTGAAAAACAATACTTGTATAAAACCAAATAAATTTAAATTACAGAAACAGATATTAAGAATAGAACTTAAAAAAAATTATTTTTTTGTATGAATTAACTAAGTTAATTAAAGATTCAAGTTTAAAACTGTGGTTTTCCAATTAATAATTATGTGGTAACAATGTTATGTGGTAATAAAGTCATTAAAGTCGTTGTTCTTTAATGTAATACTATTTTTTTCAAGATAAAAAAAAATATTGGGCTGATATAAGTGTTCATTTTTCTGGGAGTCTAACAAATTAATCATTTAAACGAATGCATACAATTACGATATAAAAATAATTAATGATTAGTGGAAAATAATTGAAAAATGTTTCTTCTATAAAACATAATTTTTATAACAATTTGCATTATTTTGATTGCTAAATTGTCTTTGTAATTGCTGGTGCACATAATTAAATTAAAACGTTTTCATAACATTATCTTAAACTACTTTTTCTATAAAACAAATCTCTTTCATTTTATCAAAAGAAGTCATTATTTAATGTCTTAGCCCTCATCGTATTTTCATTACATCTTCTATCAGTAAAAATTCAACACTGTGGGAAAAAGATATTCGATACTTAAATTTTACATCCGAAATAACTTTTGAGTTAGAAAACTGTCCAATTAATATTTTTTAAGTATATTAATTATGGAAAATTTTATTTTCTGTAAGTTTAAATTTTCTCTCCTGAAGAATAAAAACCATTTTTGAGCTATATTCTAATTATATGTTAAATTTAGAACAACAATACTAAATACTCGTATTAAACTGCAAAATAAAAATAATAAAATAAAAAAAAACAATGTGAACAGGAGCAAAAATATTTTATAATTGAAAATAAATATTGCACATTTGATTACTTTTTCCATTCTTTTTAAGACACAAAATATTGTTTCCATGGAGTTAATTAAATTATTTATTATAAATAAGCAATCTTTTCTATCGTGAAGTTCAAAAAAATTTCACAAAATGTTGAGATTATCTTAAGAAGATACTAAATCTCTGTTTGCTGTAACTCATCCTATTATAAATTATTAGTATTTCGACAATATCTTAGCAATTATAGCAAATATATATATTCAATAACATTAAAATATTAATTGAATGAGTAGATTTTAGAAATTAGATTTTCATCACAAGTATAATTTTAGCTATTGTGGTTTTAACTAAGAGCTAAATAATTTATAGTAAAAGAATACGGCAATTTTTTTTTTATATTCCAGGTTGCATATTTTATTTCTTAGAGAGATCATTTAAGGCGCGAAACAACTAAAGTTTTCAGTGCAGTTTAACAGCACACTTTACTTAGTAGCTCTTGACGATTAATTCCTCTATGGATCCTTCTCAAAATCGGCAAAACGATTCGAAATCGTTAATACTCTCGAACCCATCAAAATTATTTCATCCCCTTTTATCGAGGAAGATGGAAGAAATAGCGAAGAGTCATTTGATTACAATAAAACTTTTATTCGCTTCGCCAAATCTCATTAATAACGGCGACGGATTCCGCATTAAGTTAAAGAGTTTTACGCCAATAACTGCAGTTCTGAAAATTTATAGAATGCGCGCACCCTTTCATAATCTAGCTAGACATGGAAATGAAAAGGCATTGCAGCTATAAATTATTCATTCTTGAGACTCAAAGCCGGGCAGTTCTGCGGAAGACAATAAAGTATCGGGACTATTTGTCTTGATACACATTAAACATGAAAGCCCCAAGTCTGTTTCTGGCGTTTTGCCATTATAATACAATGATTCAATTAGATGCTATCATTAAACTGAAATAATCACACCTGAGCTTATATATCTCAGGTAGATACCAATACGTAGCTATTTTAATCAAAGTGCGTGTAAGGAAATCTTTGTGCCTTATTTTTGCTTATATTTTTCAAAATTATTAAAATCCTAAGAAAAAAGGGGAAAATGCATTAAAGTATATTTGTTTACCGTTTTAATTATATTATTACTATCTAAATTCACTTTGTAAAATTATTCATAAGTATTATATAAATTAAAGCTCTCATCTAGTCATTTAAACTGCCTATAATCATCATATTTTTAAAGTTACTTTTCATATATTTTACACTTTTACATACACTGCAATTCATAAATTAAGGAAAAATCACAAACATGAACAATAATGCAAAAAGTAATGAGTGGAATTTAATGAAACTTACACATTATAAGCACTTAGGCAGATACAAAAAAGCATAAAAAGAAATAAACAGAAAATAGTGTTATAAAAATTAGCATATGTAAAAAATGAACACATAAAAAGAGTAAGTTTGATATTCGAAAAAAACCTTAAATATGGGATATAATTGAACCCGATAAGTAATACAGCACATGCAGCAATGTGTGATACTCTCAATTATTCGCAATTCTGTAGAACTTCCAAGACATTGATATTCCAAAGTAATTCCAAGAGTAGCTATGGTCATGGGAGTGGGATTGAGGTCAAATACACGTCATACTAGAAAGTCACAAACGTACTTGATTGAGTTAAGATCCAGTGATTAAGCTGCCTACAGCATGTGCTCAGTATTTTAAAGCTCAAGATAAGCATATACGATACGATCTCTGCGTTGTCTTGCGTTATCATGCTGAAGCACTAAAGTATTATCTATTTCTCCGATATAAAGGCCATATAAAGGCGATTTAAGCAAATAGTGAGAAATTCAAATATTAAAACATTTCTTTCATGTTAAAAGAAAATATAATGAAAAATATTTATGACTGAAATTTAAAGTAGTATACCGCCTTAAACAATTTCATCAATATAATGTAAAAAGATAATTTTGAAACTTACATAAACATGAAATTCTCAATTTATTTCATTGTGAAAATTGTTGTGTTGTTGTTAAAAATGCTATCAATAAATATGGATCAAACAAAAAATAATAATTTACTGTCAAAATTATCTTTATTAAAGTTCCTTCTTTTCTGTAATTAAAATTTTTCTATTTTTTTTAAATAATTCAGAAGTTATTTTTTAAAGATTAAAAAAAATTAATTTGAATTTATCACTTTTGTTAATTGAATTGTGTTTTTATTTTCAGTAAGTGCTCGACAACAAAGAGAATATTCAAACATTTCCCAGAACAAAATAGAAGAAATTGGCTGCGAAATGCTTCAGATCTTGAAGGAGGAAGGAATAAAAGAAGAAAACTTTTAAATTGAAAGCTGTAAATAAATAATAATTTATTCATAAGATAAAATAAAAAAATATTTTACACTGGATCCAGTCTTATTCTAAACCATTATTAATAAAAAAATTTTTATGTAACATAATATATGCCATTTAATCTAAAAAAATTCAATAATAAATCATTGAAACAAATGTCTTAAAATAATTAAGTTAGAATTTTATGTATATTTACATGCTCAAAATTTAGCAATCGATTGAAAATTGCTTATAGAAATATTAAAAGAAGTAACCATTTAAAAAAATAATCTGAAGAAATCAAAATAAATTTATTATAAATAATGTATAATTTCAAAAATAATATGAACAAAGTAAAATATGATTTTAAATAACATTTATATAAATAAATTCATGCGAAAACACTATTTTAAAAATCAATCTTATAAAATATGAAAATCCATTTCAGATTAATGAAATTATTAAAATTTAATAAAAAGGAGCTGTAATATTTGGGGGTTATTAATTTATTTCAAGTTTAATAATAAACTGTAATATGTGGGGATATTATCTGCTCATTATGGTGAGAGTTGGACATTCATTTTTTAAATTGTTTTAGTTTATATATAATTTTTTTATGAAATAAATGTGCATTTAATGTCACTTGCTAATTAAGGAGGAAAACTGCTTTTCTAACCAAAACAGATTCAGTTTTAATTTAATGGGATATTATCTTCACAACATATAAACTATAAGCAGATAAAAATGAATAAATATTTCATTTTTATTTGTAGAAACAAAGTATCAGTTATAACTGGCTCCACGTCGGTAAAAGCGGCCACTGATGGCCAAACGTCACGGGGCCGATGAATAACCGTGTACGGCAATTACATGGGCCACACGCGGCCAATACGGCATTGCTGGCCAACCAGCGTTGGGCCAGCAGAGGACCGTACTGCCGGCCCACCATCAATGACGACGACCACTTTATTGACGGAGCCGGCGAGGCCAAATAGTGGTGGGCCGTTGCTGGCCAAGATGGCTCACAGCAGCGGCCCGATGAATACCCGGCATTTTTGTGTTTGCTGGGTATACGCTTCCAGGAAACCACCTTTATAAAGGTGAGCTTTAACATTTCCATGGGAAAAGATATAGAGGCCTCGGGGTCTACCCAAAGAGATACCATCCCAAACCCAGACATTGACTGATCAATATGCGTCTCTTTCACGAATGTTTGATTGGTAAAAGGGAATTCCAAATTTTTCTTAATGAAAATTATCTTACTATCGCTTTCGATTTTAAACCTGTACTCATTCGTAAAATGAACAGACCTCTTGTGATCACGCGTTCAGTAGTCATGTTGACGCGTCCATTAAAAACTTTCCCTCCTATGACGTTACGTGAGCGGAAGGCAAATGATTGGTCACCTTTCATAAAGACCATATTCTTGAAGCCCGGTTGATCTAGATACCAAATTTCCAGAGCTTGCAGATTAGGGTATCTGAATTTAACCAGACTCGCTCTTCTATTCCTTCATCAGCATAATAAAAAATATCAGTCATCGGTTGCCTATAGACACCCTTGGCTTAAACTTCGGGGTGCCGAATCCGTAGTTAGAAATTTCTGCGAAAGTCTGTGAATCCCAGACGGACTGACATTCTGAAAATTATCCACTTTTAGTTGACTTCGTACTGCCTCTAATCTCCCAATAACCTGCAATCAAAATTGTTCGGTAAAATGACATACGAGGGTTACTCTGAAATTTTTGAGATACGAGCAGATGAGAATTTACAAAATAAAAATAACGGTTTAATTTTTAAACACAAAGTATTTTAACACAGAAGACGATTTTTTTACTAACTTACTTCAACTTGTTTAGCATAGAATAAATTTTAAACAGAAGAGAAAATATAGTTGACGCGTGAACATTTTCGCGCTATGATTTTCTACGATTTTAAAGCAGGATTACATCAAGAAGAATGCTTTCAACGGTTTCAACTAGCATTTGGTTATGAATTTTCAGCTTGTGCTACTGTATTCAGAAAATTTAGAGAATTTAGAAGAGGTCGCAATTTTCTTCAGGATGAAGAACATACAGGAAGGTCGCCGTCAGCAGTAATCCCGGATAATGTGTCTGCCATACGAAAAAATATTAATGGATGATAATCGCTGTACCTATCAAATGATACAGAAAGAACTTAACTTTGTATTCGCAGTCATACACAAAATCATTCATAAGGAATTACATATGAAAAAAGTAGTTTACCGTTAGGTTCCCTATAATCTAACTGAGCACCAAAAAAAGGAGCGTGTCAGAATCAGTAAAGAAACTCTTAAATTGCTAAATGATGGTGGCCACCACATCATTTCTAAAATTCTAACAGGTGATGAAACGTACATACCGTTTTTTGACGTCTCAACACATCAAGAAAGCAAAGTATGGGTCTTTGAACATGATTTCACGCCGACAATGGTGAAAAAACAACGTGCACTGAAAAAAAAAATATGTATGCCGTTTTCTTCAGGAGTACGGGATTGGTTAAAACTATCAAGTTGGAAGAACAGAAGACAGTAACAGCAAACTGGTATACCACTAAATGTCTTCCAGAAATTCTACAAGAACTGAATGTTAGGATACGAGCAGATGAGAAACTAATGCTTCACCATGACAATGCATCTTCACATACAGCTGGATTAACAGTTGAGTTTCTTCAACAAAAACAAATTAAATTGATCGAACATTCACCGTATTCACCTGATCTAGCTATGTGCGACTTTTGGTTATTCTTTAATCTAAAAAAGAACTTACGTGGACGTCGTTTTCATTCAGAAGAAGAGATTGATGTTGCTATAAATACATTTTTTCTCTATTCCAAGAAATGAATGGCTTGAGGCATTTAATCTATGGAAAATTCGTCTACAAAAGTGCAATGATACTGGAGAAGACTACTTTGAACACATCTAAAATTTTGTAAATGTAACTTTAAAAACCTAGTTGTATCTCAAACATTTCAGAGTAACCCTCGTATAAAAGTCATTGTTGCAATTTCGCTATACTAGATTTCGAAACTCAGACACGCAGCGTTAATTGCCAACTTGTTCAGAGACATCCATTTTAATGCTCTTCGCAAATGATATTCTGATAAAAGCGCCACTATTTTGAATAATGTCAATAGCTCAGTTCTTTTTATTTAGCAACATATTCAAATTTTATTGAGATTGTCTTAATTTTTCATAACCAGTGTATATAACTTTAAAAAAATAAATAAAAATAGTGATACAAACATATATGTAAGTTTCTAAGAAATAAACTGAAATATAATTAATGTTTATAACTTTACGTTTTCACTGTATTTATAATGATAACTTTTTTGTTTTTGACTTTTTTTTACTAAAACAAATTCAAAATGTTAATATCAAATTTTACTGTAATTTAATATTATATATACATTTGTGCAAAAGAATATACAATAGAAACGAAAAAAGAAATAATTTGAATGAAATGAAATGTAGGGATAAAATAATGAAAGTAATTTAAAATGGATGAAATAGTACCCCTAATTTGTGAGGTAAAATTATAATAAATGCTTTATACCTTCTTTCGTTGCAAATCATGAATTTAAAAATTAACCAATGTCTTCTGAATAATGACAAACGTATGCTTAAAAATACAGTTTTTGATTACATTATATATTCGAACATATTAGAATGGACAGTAGAGTTGCAAACTTGCCAAGTTATTGATGATCTGAGGTGACATCAAAGTAAGCAATTTGCTTTGGTGTCTAACGTTATTATAAATATCAGGAGTGGCCAAGACGTCGACCGCGGTCGACTGGTAGATTGCGAAGACATTTTTGGTAGACCGCGAAGACATTTTAGTTAGTCCACGCGACCATCAAGATAATTACCTCAGATATTAACAATTTAATCTATGAATTATGACATAGAATCAATGAATTATTTAAAATAAGAATTTACTACAGCCTACGCTTTAAAACCCAAAACAAACTGTACAAAGATTTAAGATTTAAAGATTTATGATTAAAGGCTTATGATCTTTATAAAACCCAAAACGGATATGATGAGCTCGATTAAAACATTCAAGGAAACTGAAGAAAGGTATGCATCTCAATTATGAAAATATGAATTGAGAAACAAAAAAACATGGAGGAAGATTGCATCTATAATCCAAACCGAAACTTCGAAGATTTCGCTTAGAACTTACTTGTTTTGTTTGAAGAATTTAAAAGAAGATGCGCCGACTTAACTAGGTTGAAAGAAATACTTGATTTCATGATATTGCCATTTAATGAAAATGTCAACATTGATGGAGTATTTGAAAAAATATTAAATTTAATAGATATCACATCAGTCACGGTCGAGGAAGAAATTATTAAATTAAGATGCGATATATTTCTTAAATCCATAGCATATTTAGCGATTTTTGGAAATTAATTTTTGAGGAAACGTTTCCAAATATTTGCAAATTGATTTTGTATTTGAAATCATACTTTGGATCGAGGTATCTTTGCGAATCTGCTTCTTCAACCATAAACAAAAAACAAACATTGATCGCATTTAATAGATGAACATTTAATTTCGTGTTTATGCATTGCACAATAAGCTCATACCAGTCACGATATGATAAACTTGTCGGAAATATACAGTGCCAAATTTCAACTATACGGAGTGAATAAGATGGTCAGTTTTTAATATATGAATGCTTGTCAGTATATTTTTATTTTGTAAATATTAATATAAAATTTTTTTTTAGAGAAATTACACAATTTACCATTTTTTCTTGTTACCGAAAATAAATATGTTAGTTTATTTAGCTCTGCCATTGGTAGACCGCCTTCGATTTTTTAAATGTGGAATATACCGCGGATCCCAAAAGTTTGGCCATCCCTGATATATATTTTAATCAACCTACAACTTTAAAATGTAATAAATTTGCAGATACTCACTAGATGGCTATTTATTAAATCATTTGCTGAGGGTATGAAAAAAATTGTTTCAAGAAGTAACGACAACATCTTCAAAAGTGAGGTATTCAACCGAATGTTGCATATTCTTTGTTAAAATTTAATATTTATGAGTTGAAAATGCAACGCTATTGATGAGGGAGCGGGCTACAATGTACAACAACAAACCTAAGCCTTATAAGAAAGCTTGCGATATTTAATTATCTGACGAAGGACCTGAAGGAAAAAGAGGTGCAAAGGAGATTGTTAGAATAGAAGAAGAGGTAAAAATAGCAAGGAAATCATAAGCCTAGAACATTTACTCGTAAATTGGCAAGTCAGCTTGAAATTATTTGGAGCACTATAGCTAAGATATTAAGAATAGATATGATTCTTTATGTACAAGACCCAGACTTTACAGTTCATCCCTGATACTGCTGTCTTATAGTAATGGGAGTTTGCCAATGAGGTATTGGATCTAATCGATCTCACAATAATTGATATAAGAAGATATTGTTCTCGAATGAAGCCCACTTCTTGCTTTCAGGTCAGTGAACGGACAGAATTATTGTTTCTGAGGATTGACAAACCCTGAATTTTTCAGCATAAGACCATTGCATTCATGAAGTATAACAGTTTGATCTGATCTTTTTGGATCGAAAGTTAAAGGTCAAATTTTCTTTGAGTCAACTGTTAAGCCTAAAGCGTATGAAGAAGTGCTGAGGCTGACGTTTTTTTTTTTTTTCAGATTCGTGGTCTGGGTATGAACACCTGTAGATATTCGTTAATATAGGAGGATACCCATCCGCATGGCACAGGAAGAGTATTTGACACCATTAACTACGTGTTTGGAACTCAAGTTATTGTTTATCAATACCTGAACAACCATCTTGATACATGGAATTGGCCTCATGAATCCTTGTGATATCTATCATAGATGTCACATGAAAGACTTAGTATACAAGAAAAAGAGCCACAGACGTCAATATTTTCAAGAAATTTATAACTGACTCATTTGCAAACATTAAAAGTGAAGCATTTCATCTAATAATTGATAACTAAGTCTCTAGGTTGAGTTACCTTATCGCTTCTGACGGATTTCACTTTGAAATTCTTGTGCATTAATTACATTTTGATTTCTTTTCAGTAAGAAATTTGCTGTGCAGTGTACAACAGTTATTGTGTTATTTAATTTCAAAATTGTAATTAATTAACAGACTCCTTATATATACTTTCTGCTTCTTTTTGTGCCAAATGTTTTGATTTCTTTATAATTTATTTCATTTAATTTTTATTTTAACTACGCACACACTACTATACATTTACTATAGTATACATGTATTAATCACTAAGAATTGAATTTCAGTTCCAACGTAAATATCTTTTCTTTCAAAATTAATATTTTATGTTGAAGATTACCTTAATGTAGTTCGTTTTAAATTATTTTTATTATTATCTTGAAGTGAAAAAAAAACTTTCTCAATATAAATATTTTTTTTATGTATGAAAAAGATTATGTTACAGTAATTAGTCATATTTTTCCATCAAAGAATATTTCATAATTTAAAATTAATTAAAAAATTCTTTTCTATTATTATTATTCTGTTAAACATATAAAATTATTAAGAAATAATTCTCTATAATTTTAATAAAAATTTCATTTTAATTAGTGATGTTATTCTTTGTAAATGTTTACTTTGAATTCATATTCTACTAAAAATTCATCAAGTGTGTAGTTTTATATTTTTCTATTTGTAAAATTATTATAGGGAACATTATAACTATTATATTTATATGAAGATTTCTCTTACATAATAAATACACATATAAAATAAATTTTTTTACTCATATTTTTACCGTATAATTACGGAATAAAGTTACTTTTATAGTTCATTTAATAAATGATTAAAAAAGCTGTACATAAAAGAGTTATAATAACTTCGTATTAATGATAATATATAGCTTTATTCAAGCCATATATTTTATGTTAAAATGAGGATATTTTAGAATTATTTATTATTGAAGTATTATAACAGTATTTCCCACAGAAATACGACTTATTAATATTCACGAGGTATACATTTAGTTAACAAATTAGTGAAGTAGTTTATTTAATTTTCAGCAAATTAGAATCATGCAAACAAATAAGCCTAGAATTCCACAAAAAAAAAAAAAAAAAAAAAAAAAAAAATCCGTGAAGATAAAAATTTTAAAGACAATGTTAATTTAACTAATTATTACATATTTTGGTACATGTATGTATTAAAGTTTTGAATAGTTAAAGTAAAGCATTTGGTTACTGTTTACTCCATATAAATGATGGCTCCAGCTTATTTCACCCCTTTAATACGTTGAAATAAACCACCAATCTTCCATATAATTTACCTGAATACAGAAAGTATTTAACTAAATTAAAATATATTATATGACGCTCAATAGACTGATAGGATCAAAACATGCATTATCTTAAAAATTAATTTCAATTGTTGTAAGATAAAGATGTACTTTATTTGGAACTGTGTAATAAAAAAATCACTGCAATACATTAGTCAACATCACAGAATTTTTTTTTATCAAATTCAATAATATTATGTCATAAGGCTCAAATGTTTACTGAAGCACATCATGATCTACCATCTTCTGTACATATAATATAATTACAAATAACAATGTCAAAATTTGTGATTTAATTTTCAGCCTAGTAAATTCTTTATCATAAATTTCTGCAAATTATAAAAAAAGAAAATATCTTTAAAATCTCCAAATAATATATATGCTTTGTTTTTCCAACTGGAATTTATTCGTATTTATCCAAAATAAAGCATGTACTTCATTAGCAGATATGATGTATTTTAGAATTTCAGAGATTTCAGATTAATTTTTTTCATTCGTTTAAAGTATAAATATGCATAATTTAAATTTACACCTTTATATTTTAAATCTCTAAAACATTGTAAGAAATTTTTGATGGAAGTATATGTATAGTACAACTATTTTTATATACATTATGGAATCGTATCATGATACATTGTTATGAAATTATTCAAGTTTATACCGAGTGCCTAAAAAGAATGTTTAAATATTTAATGCAAAAACATTTTATTTTTTTCTGTGTCAGTAAAAAACTAATGAACTTTCATATATGAAAAAAATATTAAGTCAAAATAATTGAGGTATGTAAAATGAAATAAAAATAATATCTTATGTGCAAGACCAAATTTTTTAATTTTTATAAACTAATAACTGATCTCTTAAGTAAAAACTTCTAATTTTCTGTTTTAAGTGACTAAATTTTAAAGAATGCTAGAGATGCTCAATAGGTAATTAAAAGTTCGCATAAGAAGTGATTAAAATATCAACTTCTGTTAAAGAACTTCTTCTTATATTTTTCACGTAACATATTCCTGGACATCTAAAAATTGACTATTCGTAGCAAAAAAATTTGGAATTTTTATCCCACTATAACATTTTTAATGGAAGAAATTACAATAAATTAAACGTGACACTTTTATGTTTCCAGATGTCAGGCATGAAATTTGATGTGTATGTTTTCCTAGAGGTTAGAGTAATAGAGGAATATATGTGACTATTTAGGATTATTAGTTCAAGGCTATATGTTTGCTTATGTTTTATGTTATATATGAAGAGATGTGAGAAGAAAATGTTTCCAGAATTCCCAATAGAACCTTTTAAATTAAAAAATGTTTCACTTTGTTACTACATTGAAATAAATTAAAAAAAATACTATTATATTTTTACTAAAAATGATATAAAAAGAGAATTTTTATTTCAGATTTTGTATACAATAAAATTATCATTAACCTAAACAAGTTTTCTTTTGATTTATATTTCATGTATATTGATAAGAAAACAAGAATATCGGTACATTGCGTAATATAGGATGTTGAAATAAATTTGATCATTTTGTTAATGAAATCATCTATTTCAGTTTTAGTATTTTAGTATGCAGCCTAAAATGTTTCGTAAATATATTTCCCGAGTAAAAATTATCAATTTTTAAATTGAAATTGTTATTAGATTCAATAATATTCCAAATAGATCATTAATAATACAATTTTCATTATTGTATATCGAAATGTGTGTGTGTTATAGTGCTATGCTTGATAATTGTAGATGATTTGACCATTTGAGGTTCATCTTTCACAATATATTAAAACTTTCATTTTTTGGCATTACTTGTTTTTATTTTTACAATGTTTAAGTTATGTTAAAGTTTTTGAAAATATTTTAAATATACTTATATTTAAATTGAGATTGGTTTCATTTTTTCAAAAGTATAGTTGTTTTTATTGAAAAAAATTGCAATTCAAAAAAATAGTAGAAAGTCTAAAAGTTAGTCAAATTTTATATGTTACTAATTTTACATGGAAAACAAAATGAGTTCCTTTATTATTTCTGATGCCAATGTAAATCCACAATAACCCCTAACTGTTATACATTTTATGAGCATATCTGTTATTTTAATTTTAAAATGGATGAAATAATTTTACATCATAACATCGTTTATTAAGCGGGATTGTTTAATAAATAAGCTACTTTTAACGCCATTTCCAATGTTTGGCATTTATTGAAGTTACCTTCTTAATTCAGTGTGAATTTATAAATATAAAATAATTTTCTTGTGATCATTTATTCAGCCATGTTTATACAACCCATTTTTGCAGGTATTTAAGAGAATAATTTATTTTTCATCAACGGTTTTAATAGAAATTAATTAGTATCTAGTAATTATATATCTAAATGGATATTCTTTACCTACATTTTGTTTTCTATTCCTCAGCTTATTAGTTTGTAGGTTGGATTCCTATAACCGGTATGGATATGTGCAGTGATTTCTTACATATTCAAAATTTTAAGTCTGAGCTCCTAATGTTCTTTTATGCAATCATTCATCCTATGAAAAAAGTGAACATTTCAAATTGGAATTAAGATTAATTTATTGATAATCTCTCTCTCTCTCTAATTCCTATCAATTAAAAAATTGATCACGATTTTTTTTAAATAGATAATTGATTTTATACAAATTTTAAAATTACTCCCACTTTAACAGTTTTAACTTCCTCAATAGACATTTTAAGCTTAAATCAAGATTAGAAGAAAAAGTATTCTAAATATTTTCATTTTAAACTCGAAGAGAAAGAGAATATAACAAATGAAAGCAAACATATTTGTTCAGTAACGATACATGGTATATGTATGATAAAATATTAATTAAGTAAACTTATGAACGTTTTTAATGTTAAAAATTTCTATACAAACTTATGTGAGGAAAAATATAATTATTTGTTAAAATTAATTTATTTCATAACCAATTTTACATATTTAGAGGCAATATAATGATACCAAATACTTGTTACTTATCTTAGTAGCTTTTATGCAAGTGCATTAATATTGCAGAACCTGACTTCTCTCTTCTGCACATAAAATATGTTCTAAAGTCCTACATTTATTTATTTATCTTTTTTATAAAACAGTGTTTATCGTTGACTTGGTTGTTTGAAGAGAAAAATATTTTGTGTCAACTTGTGTTTCTTACTTCTATGAAAAACGTCGCGAAATAAGAATAAAATTTTGTGGAATAATGAAAGTGGTTATACAGCTTGTAGCGCCTCTGTTAATTTATTAAACCACCAGAGGTAAATATAATTTCTATAATAGTTAAAGGAAATTTTCAAATGTCTATAAATGAATTGTTAAAACTCATACGAATTCACCATGTTGACATGAATTAATTACAAGCTTGTTTCGAAGGTAAAACTAATGCTCAACGAAATTAAATTCCACGCGTGTCTAGACATTCAGCAGCTTAGAAATGTAAGCAGATTATAATCATTAGAATTATTATTGTGGACATAATAATTGTTATTTACAAAATGAAGTCATCTTTAGATTATTGCCAACATGAATTGTTCACATTTTCAAATAAAATGTTCAGTAATAATTTGAGTAATAAAATATAAACTGCGTGGTAAAATAAGAAATAAATTTTTCTGTTTTTAAAGTGACTCAATGCATATTTTTAATTTCCATTGCTGAATAAAAATAAAATTGTATTATTTGATAATAATTTTTGAAGATTTAAAAGGGAAACAGATTTTTTAAGAAATTTTTGTTGAAGTCAAAACAAAATGACATATTTACTTTTTATCAAGAGTTATATTTAAAAAGTATTCCATGTCTAATGGTTGAACGTAATTCTTAATAATGAAATGTATTTTATAAACTCATAAAAACAATATAACTTATAAATATAAAATTTAAAAAAAAATTTAACAATTTTAAAACAAAATCACTTGATTTACAAAATTCTTTAACTAACGTAATGAATAATAAATCAATGGAAATTAAAAGCATAATGGGTTTTGCAAGAAAATAATAGTTTATTTTTAAATTTACATATATTTATTCCATGATAAATAATTTTTAGTTTTCCTTGAAAATAAAATTGAAAAGTTATAATCCCCAAAATAATCATAACCAACTTTTGCCATAAAGTTTCTTAAACTTTTGTTTGCGGTTGCAATTACCAATAATTTAATTGTATGTTTTGCCATTCAGAAGCACAAATTATTTTTTATCCAATTTACAAACACGCAAACATCCATTCAGAAAGTTTGAGAAATGTTCATTCGCGAACCTTTTGTTAGAATTTGAATGTCAAAGTTAATGATGATTACCCTTGAATTAAGGTCCATCAACATTACTCTTGTTGCAGTGGCAATTCTCCCGAGTAATTCAATCCTACTTTAATGACTGCATTTATTTCTTTGCACCCCCTGATAACAGATGCATGGCATCTCAAATGTCGCTGAAAGAAAAATGCTTTGGACGAGACAAATTCACGAGACTCAAATTTGTAAGGTAGCAAACATAATCCCAAGTGAGGATTTTTTATGACAAAGTAATTTAAATCCATATTTTAAAAGTCTTCCGGGTATTCTAATTAACTTCATGAAATTAAGTTGTTTGAATCTTCAATTATTAACTCATAAAAAATTAATCGGTTTACTCTGTTGAAATATCATCAATGTGTTTTGCATCGGGGAGAATGTATTATTTTCAATTTCTCTCTCTCTTAATACTAATTATTTAAGAAACTTATTGTGCTCATATATAACATGTAAATTTATAATGATTTGTGTTGCAATCAATTTTATTAAAATTAAATTATTTTCAGAGAAGTAATTCACGTCAAAAATTAATAACTAAAAACATTTTTAAAGAGACCTGAAATGAAGTTATTAAAAATTTATATTACGCTCATTTGTTTACAATTAGAAATATATCTTATTAAAATATTTATTAAGCATAATCATTTATTCGTAAATTAAATTAAAAACAGACGCTTTATTGAAATGTGGAACATAAATATAACTACATTTGGTTATAAAATATATTTGCAAATTATTCGTTTGTTTAAGTATTCTAATGTAAAATTTATTAAAATTTGACATTTTATAACTTATTCTAATAATAATCATTTCTTATATCTGATCACTTATTGTAAATTTGATATTAAATTTATTTCCTTAAAATTTTTGAATACAATAAACAATATAAAAATCATATGATATTTATAAATAATTTCTTTTTTTTAGTTTATCAAAATAGAGAAATCGAGTAATTATCTCTAAGAAAAAGTTTTTCTGATGAACCTGAAATGCAGTTAACTGAGTATAATAGAAAAGAAAGAAATGTAATCCATAACATTTTAAGCTTTATGAGTCCTATTTTTTAATTTAAAGCCAAGCTTAAAAATTAGAAAACATATACGTTTAATATGTTTTAAAGGCAATGTATGACGCAAATCACAAGCTCTCTTATTTCTGAAATTAAATATAATATTAATATTGTTAATTGTTTCAAAATTTAAAAGTAGTTTTTATGTATTTATATAACATTAATATTTCTTCTTATTGATCAGGAAATCATATGTGTTAATAATTTACGCAAAATATTAGACATAAATTTTGGTATATAATTTCCAATAACGATCAAAATCGATTTATCTTAAAATTTGAATTTTTAAAACAAAGATCCTAATTTTATTGGTTATGTGGAAAAATCATTTTATGTTGCTCTTATAAGTCAATTTTGAACATGTCTATAAGTTATCTCTCATTTCATTGACATGAAATTTAATTTTCTTTCATTGTTTCAAATCATAAATTTAAAAGATGTGAACGTTATTCATTGGAGTTCAAATTAGAAGATAAAAAAAATTTAGATTTTCATGTAGACTAAATGTTTCCAACCAATCATCTTAACAACATTCTCAAAAACAGCACATTAGCTTACAAATTAAATAGTATAAGGCATAATATTTCTAAATTGTAAAATAATGTTAAATATAAAAATAATATTTGTAAATAAAAAGATGTGCATTTTTTGTGACTCACTATTAGCAAAGGAAGATAGAATTTTAATATACACAATTAGCATGAAGATAAATTAAGAACTGCTATGGATGAAAATAAGTTACAATACATAAAAAAAAATTAAATACCTCATTTTTTTATAAGTCAATTTTACAGAATTATGGATATTTTTATTATTGTGAGAACAGTAAATTTCTTACCTGACTATGTAATAAAAGAAAGCCAGATATTTTTATTTGCAGATATATTAATATGGTATTAAGCAATTAAGCAACATATTAAGATGTAATAATATTTTTGGTAAAAATTTTTATACTTTTCATAAACATATCAGTATGAAATTTACTCATATTCCTGCATTTCTGAATAAAGTTTCATGTAATATAGGCTTTTAACATTTGTATTTCTTTAAATTTATGAATATTAATTTTGAATGTACAAAGCAATTCAAATGCTTGATACATATAAATATGCACATTATTTTTAGAGAATTTTTTCATAGCAAGTTCTCTTCTTTTTTACTCTCTCACAACGTTATTCTTTTTAGTCTATATCATTGAAATTTAATTTCTTTGGATGAATGAGATATGAATGCGAGAAAATTTGAAATTCAAAAAGCAAGATATCATAATGTATCATTTATCACTGATGCACCAAGGGGTCACTAAATTAATAGTTCATATCAGAAGGATAGATAAATTAAATATATTTTAAATTGCAATTCAACAAATAATTTGTAGTATAATGAACATTTTTTTTTAAATTTCTGATATCTGATTTTTTAAAAAACTTGTACATCATTTAAATATTAAAATAAATATTTTCAAATGACTTGAACTATATTCTGTTGTTATCGCAATGAAATTTTAGGGATGAATGGTATTTAAATGATTTTGAATATTCAAAATTCTTACCGTGATTATTCCTGCATATTATTAGTAGCTTCTCAGAGGAAGAGAGAAATAGAGTTTTCCTCATGCTTACGCAAAATGCAGCTAATTTCCTGAGGAAACGGCATTTCCCCATTGGCTGTATCGGGTGACGGAAGTTTCCCTTTTACTTCTAATTTATCACCAGTTCTCGCAGATTTACTAAATTAGGAGAAATTGCAAATTATTTTGCGAATAACGAGAAGGAATGGCATTACTTGGCGTAATAATTGCAATTTCTAGAATGATGGGCCTGACGCCAACGGTTGGAAGAAGAGACGATTCTAAGAGTCCCTAGGAGCCTCTGGGACTTATAAAGCGAGGGAGGAATTGCGAATTTGAGTGCTCGATACCGAGTTAAACGCAAATTGATGTTGGAAATAGTCATGATGGGAAAAGTAGAGAAACAAAAGACGAGGATGGTGCCAAAATGTTTCCTCTAATTCAAAGCTAGTTCAAGCTAATTCAAAACTATTCTTAGTTTCCCATTTTAAAAGGTAATATGATTCCATATGATGAATTTAAATGAGTGTTTTTAGTTTAATTGTAAAAAAGTTCTGGTTAAAAAATGGTAATGACTCTCCAAAATAGGAGTTTTATAATTTATTTACTTAATTCTACAAATTTAAATTAAAATAAATCTAACACAAATAATGTAATTAAAATAAAATTATAAAAAATACCAATTCCTTATTTTACTATAGTTTAAATATCTTATCTTATCAAAAACATTTACCGATAATAAAAATTGTTGCTGTTGCACCAGCATACTTCCTTGTACTTCTCTCAGTGTTGAGCTCTATCAATTAGAGTAAGCCACCAGGTTGTACTGTTCGTAATTTAGAAACAGAAATCGAGTGAAAGACCACCAAATACTTGATAGACCATTTCTAGTTGTATCATTTTATCTGGAGGACAAAAATTTGTAAAACCAACTTTGTGCGAAACTATGAAATACAAACGCAACGTCGATTTTTTTTTTTATCAAATGTGAATAAATTATTGAATAAAATAATTTAAATTTGAAGTACGCCTATTAAATTTCTATCAAAATGATTATTTTTTGCATCTACCATTGTCAAAATGTTGCAATTAATTTATCAATATTTGATTTAGATTAATTGGACAAGATTAGAATATGATTTTATAATTGAACCAAAAACTCTATACAAATTTATCAATATCAATTTTAAAATTCTCAATTTGTGAGAATATTTAAATATATTTACAAAGTATAATGTAGTACCAATAATTTCTAAATTATGAATAAAATCATATTTAAAAGGGATACTCTGTTTACATAGTTCTTTGTTTCAATATTACCTTCTTGTATATTTATAACTCCTTGAAATTATTTATGTAATCTTAGGAAAAAATTACAAAATTTGAAGAAAAGTGCTAACCAAAATGCATTTAACTTACCGCCTATTGTTGTTATATTGGAAGATCTGCATAATTTATGAAGATCATATATGGGAAAGGACAGTAAGGATTTCTGTGCTTATAGTTATGATAATTTAAAATTATTGCTGAACGAAAGGTAAAATCCTAGGTTGATTGATGATTGCAAATATTGCAACAAAATGGAAGATACTTTATTGACATATCACATAAAAAACTAATGGTATTTGAATGTAAATCTCTTTTAACAAGTTTAATCATCCTGCAATCTTTCAATGTAGTATGATATTTTTGACACCAAATATTTTATTGAGACCACTGTGAATATTCGCAGCAAGAAAAATTTAAACATCTTCGTAGTTTAAATATACCTTTTGTAGACGAAATCTAATAGAGCCCCATGTTTCTTTCAAGTTTAATGGCTTACCAGGTTCACTTCAGTTTATTATACACTATTATTTTTTCATTGTGTACGGAAAAAATTACAGAATTATCATACTTTATAAAATCAGGAAATCATAATCAGCAATGAAGTGTAATATTATTGGTTTTATTTACTTCTATGTTATTAATTATGTGGTTGAGAATTACTGAAGAATTAATTCTTAATATTAGTTGAAAAACATTGATAAACGTCCTTATAAATTTTGCGTGAATATGGAAAACAAATAATATTATTGGTTTATATTATTTATTCCTTGTTCCCAATTTGCATTTCTTACATGTTTTTATTCTGAAATATTGAAATGAAGCGTTTTAAGTTTCGATCCATTGTTTTCAACAACATATATACACAGAACTGAATCTCATTTATGCTTATTGAAATACTGGATGTATCATTCCCACAAAGTTGCTTTTTTTAATTCTCTATGTGCACTTCAAGACTATAACATGGGAAAAATATATTAAAAAAGAAGTATAAGCCAGTTTTCGTTGAAATTTAGTGTTTCTAATGCGCATATTCAATATAATCATTATTTGTAACATAAAATATACAAAAGCAACTCTGAATACAAAAGTTTATATAAATAATGCAATTGATTAAAAACTTATTGAAAATTTATTAAGTAAAAATTAAATATTTGCTAATACTTTCATCAAGTTAGTTATTTGTAAAGAGGAGCAAAAAATAATTTTAAGTTTCCTATTTTCTCTCTCATTTTAAGCTTTTTAAGAAAATATAACTGATTTTAAAATTTGAATTAACATAAAATTAGTTTAAAATAATTGAATGTAATCAAGCCAGTTTTCAGTTACAAAAACTAATTGTATACATAATAATTAAAGTTAATACAACTAAAGAAATGTTAAAATGAAATTACTAGAAGGAATTCTAGATTTGTAAAACAACATTAATAATGAGAATTTTTTTCCGATTAATTAAGCTAACTTATATACAAGGTACATAAAAATATATAATAAAAGTAAATTTTCTTGTATAATAAATGTAAATATTTTTTTTTTAAATTATGATTTCATTGTAAAATTAATTGTGGTATTTTTTACAAAGATATTATCTCTTATTATTGACATCAACAAATTAAGTGTGTACATAGAAGTTTTCGGAATTTTTCTCTTTTGATTAGCATACATGTCTTATCATCAAGTAAAATTATTTCTGGCAGGCACTACTTACTGACTATTTTGAAAAAGATTTAAAATAACTGTCAGTTATTACAATCACTTCTCTACTCGGCAGTACTCTACTAAAATGAAATTGAATTTCGTTAAAAAGTTACCAAGTAGCAATTTTATGTATTACAATTGTATTTTAAAATAAAATCAACTACAAAATAGTGGCACTCCAATTATATTTATTTAACTATACAAAGTTGGTTTTTTATAAGTATTAGCCTATTTTTCTCAAAATCAATATAAGCAAATTATTTTAATATACTAAATATTTATTAACTTCATAAATACAACTACACAAAGTTGGTTATATGATATTGTTCCTATCCTTCAAGATTTATTACGAAATTTGCAAATTTGAATTTAAAAAAAAAAACAAAATTATTAAATATAAAATTGTTGAATTTTTATTAAGTATTCTAACTTGAAGAATTATAAAATTGCTCTACTTTTTAAATAAACAAAATAAATTATATTTAATAAATATCATAACATAATCCTTCAACAAAAAATAAAGATATTTATTATTCAATGTATTGCTATTGAAATGAAATGCTTAGTTATTATCAAAGACGCTATGGAATTAAGAATTTAAATGTCTTATATAACACATTAATAACACATTTAAACTAAAAAAATACTATTTTAATTTCTATATTGTAGATCTTAAACATGGAAAATAACTTAATATTTAGTTTTTTTTCTAATTTTTAAATATGGATGTTCCTAGATGCTCAGAAATTTAGCAGTCTAGCACATACTGTATAAGCCGAAATACTTAAATAAAAAAATTAATTAATTTGTTTAAAATTTAACAACTTGATTAAATTCTACATTTTAAAGTAGAATATTTGTTGCAGATAAATTTCATAAATATATAGTGAGCTGGATATTATAATTCCGAAAACGAAATATTATTTATGGTATCAATTGTTGAAATGTATTAATATCTCATTTGTACATTTTCTTTCTGATTTCATGCATCAAAAAATAATTTTAAAAAAAGAAATAAAATTTTTCAAAATACTAAGCATTTGATTATGGTAATTAATATATTCATCGAAATACTAATATTTTGATGTAATCACAATTAATTTTATTATAATTACATTGTAATTTCAGATAACTATCTTAAATGTAAATAAGAAATTCATGAAAAGGTAAATTCTGTTTGTTTTACCAATCTTTTTATGTCCTTAGGAATAAATTTTAACATTGCATCTTTTTAAAGACTGGTGTAAATAGCATGATTTTAAAATGTTCTTTATTGAAACAAGCTGCTTTCTAAGTATTCAATACCTCCAAAATAAAAATACCTCATATACAAATAGACAAAAAAAAATTCTTTTACAAATTTATTTAATCATCAGTTACTATTTAAAAAAGACAGCCTTTAAGCAATCACGTGAATATATGTTGCTTGTCAAGTAATCATTTCATGTAATGGAAACTTCATGTTGACCATTGGGGCGTGAAAAGGCACTTACAAAATCAAACATTTCTAGCATAAAACTCTGTATGAAATCCCAAAGTAACGACTTCCATACGCTTTATATTGACATTTCTTTCACGTTTTCACTGAATTTAAAAAAAGAATAAAAGCAACGAAGAAACTGCATCATTCTAATGATGATGAGTATGGAATTAGAAACCATCAGCATTATTCTCGGTTGGAATCATGAGTCCCCTCTGCAAACCCGCTAGCTCTCATTTTTCTGAGACATTCAATTTACTGTAGAAGGAGATACCGGGAAATATTTATTTGAACGTATGTGCTATTGCTGCTTTATCCCTAGGCAAAATGAAACAGGGAAATAGCATAGTCATCTAGGGAAGAGGTTTAAAATTCCTCTGAAATGGATTTACTATAATTCTCTTTCCCTGAGAAAAATTCAATAATTCTTTTTACGAAATGTCTTCTTTTACCGTAACAGAAAAGTAGCTGGATCTTAAATTGGAATGTGATACGGATTTTCCTTTTATATGTAAATATGAATAAAGAGTCATTAAATTAATGCCATTAAGATTATTTCACTTCTCTCTATGAAGCTCTATAGGGAATTTGAAGGGTGTGACTTCTCATAGCAAGTAAAAATTTCTTCAATGGGTGAATGCAAGTTCTTACGAAATATCATATATTAAATTAATAAAAGTAAAGTTTACTTATTTTAAGTTATTTGAAACACTTGATTTTTGAAGAAACTTATCTAAATTACATATTAATTAAATATATGTTTGATTATTTATTGTAATGTTGTTGGATTAAAAAATATTCCTCTGTTTTCCCATCAAAACATCTCTGCCAATTATAAAACAAATTATTTTTATACGTAATTTCAATAAAATTCTTTCTAAAAAAAAACGATAAATTTAAAAATGTTTGAATATTTATAAATGGACTTAATCAAAAATGCTTATTATAATTTTAAACAAAAATACATGTTAAATAAAAGCATAACTTTTTACACAGTTTTCTGGGAAAATAGAATCACATATTTCTTGAATAAAAAAAAAAAACAGCTTGCTTATTTGTAATAAAATAGACTACCTGATAAATACAATACGTTGGAGGCATCAATTCTTTTTGTGATATACATTGAGAAAGGAAAAAGGTTGATACTGATGGAATTTTAAATGAACACATTATTGAGGCTATAATAAAAAAAAATTAAAGAACATTGATGGACTGGGTGTTTAAGTGCTCAATGTAATATCGTGCTAAACTACAAGTGCCAATGTTTGACAGAAGTAAAAAAGTTCTAAATTCTCAATTACACAATTTTGGCTTAAAAATTGAAAACAATTTTGGCAATGCAGAGTCCTCTAAATAACTGTGCAAAGCTTAAAATTGTATGAAAATAACCACTTAAAATACTTAAACTCGTCATTGTTTTTATTCAATATATTATTATGATAAATGATGAATAAAAGCTCGTATCATGCTTCATTGATGCATCAAGTCAGAGTAAAAAAAGAAGTACACAAAATTTCAATAAAAAAAATTCCGCAAGACATGAAAATATTTATGCAATCTAAAAATACTTAGATTTTAAATGATCCAAAAATATTTTGTTTCCATTTAAGATTACTTATATGAACTTTAATAAAATCATTAAAATATTTTTTTAAAAACTTACATTAGTGTCTCCTGAACATCATAAACTTATATTCTTCATTAATTTAATGATTGTAATTTAAATTATATCTTATTGATAAGAATACAAGGTATAAATTTTCTTCTCAGATTTAAATATAAATTAAAGTTGTTATAAATTATATATATATATATATATATATATATATATATATATATATA
>JAPDSC010066592.1:9273-22795 GCA_026290005.1 Latrodectus geometricus | reverse complement strand
GGGTGGTTTTTGTATAGTATGTCGTTACAATTCAATTTGACTCATTATTTAAAACACATTTGCGATACGTTTAAGTGACGCAATGACAGTCATTTTAAAATCTCTTTTTAATATTATCAGAGTAGTTGGTTTATAATACTTTCTGGTTCATAACACTTTCTGGTGGTAATATTAAAGACAGATAAAACAAAGAAAAAATTAAAACATTTCGTACACTATATCTTTAAAATATATTAATGCTTCAGTAACAGTTAAAAAATTTAATCTTAATACACTACTGGCAATTAAAATTACTACACCAGGAAGAAATGCAGATAACAAAATGATATTTATTGGACAAATATGTTATACTAGAAATAACAAGTGATTAAATTTTCAAAAAATTTGGCTGGATAGATCCTGAGAAATCTGTACCCAGATTAACCAATTCTGGCAGTAATAACAGCAGTTATACGCCTGGGCATTGAGTCAAACAGAGATTTGATTGCATGTACAGGTACAGCTTCCACACGTACAGGTACAGCTTCCATGCAGCTTCCACACGATGCCACAGTTCATCAACTGTAGTGACTGGCGTTTGGTGACGAGCCAATCGCTCGGCAACCATTGACCAGACGTTTTCTATTAGTGAAAGATCTGGAGAACGTGCTGGCCAGGGCAACAGCCGATCATGTTCCGTATCAAGGAAGGTCCGTACAATACCGCAACATGCGGTCGGGCATTAACTTGCTGAAACGCAGGGTTTCGCATGGCTCGAATAAAGGGTAGAGCCACGGTTCTAAACACACCAGAAATGTAACGTGCACTGTTCAAAGCACCGTCAATGCGAACAAGAAGTGACCGAGACGTGTATCCAATGGCACCCCATACCATCACGCCAGGTGAAAGGCCAGTATGACGATGACAAATGCACGCTGCCAGTGTGCGTTCACCACGATGCCGCCAAACACGGATGTGAACATCATGATGCTGTACACAGAACCTGGATTTATCTGAAAAGATGACGTCTAGCCATTCGTGCGCTCAGGTTCGTCGTTGATCACACCATTGAAGGCGCTTTTGTCTATGACGCAGCGTCAAGGGAAGCCGTAGCCATGGTCTCCGAGCTGAGAGTCCATGCTGCTGCAAACGTCGTCGAACTGTTCATGCAGACACTTGTTGTCTTCCAAACGACCCCGTTTCTTGACTCACAGCTCATGAAGTGGTTGCACGATCCATAACGGCCATGCAGATAATATGTCTGTCTTTTCGGCTGCTAGTGATAGGTGGCCGTTGAGATCCCGCATGGCGTTCCACATTACCGTCTTGAACCCATCAATTCCATATTCTGCTAACAGTCATTGGATCTCGACCGACGTGATCAGCAATACTGCGATAAGATGAACCGCAATCCCGGTACGCTACAATTCGACCTCTATCAAAGTCAGAAACGTGCTGGTACGCATTTCTCCTTCTTACACGAGGCTTCACAACAACTTTTCACCAGGCAACATCGTTCTAATGCAATTTGTGTATGAGGAACCAGCTGAACAATTTCCTCATGTAAACACATTGTAGGTGTTGCATCTGGCGACTGCTTTGTCTGAATGCGCTGAAAAGCTAATCAATTGCATATCACAGCACCTTCTTCCTTTCGTATATATTTCACGTCTGTAGCATGTCACCTTCTTGGTGTAGCAATTTTAATGGCCAGTAGTATATATATATATATATATATATATATATATATATATATATTGGGTTAATGGAATTTTTGCAAATGGTTTATGAGTTTTAGTAAAGTTTTGTAATTCCTATTTATAAAAATTATTAAATTTAAATCCACTGTTTGTGTTAATAATGATTTCTGTTGTTATTGTAACTTATCTTATATACAATTTAACTAGTTCATATCATATCTGTGATGAAAAGCTAAAAATAAAAATTGTGGAAGAAAAAATACATTTCTTACCAAAGATTCAAACATTCTAAGATGTTTTTAGCAGAGGTCGGTAGCAAGGTATAAGAGGCTGGTGCAGGTGTTTCTGCCACATTAAAGTATTAGAAATAATCCTCGTTTATTACCGCTGTACCAGGATTGAGTAGAGGGTACCAATCAATGCTTCTTAATTTCACTTTTTTTTTTTGATAAAATGTTCTAAGTAGGTAAGCTGAGAAGAAGAAGGGATTGAAGGACTACCACGCTTCTTAGCAAGATCTACTGCCATATCCTTACCGAAAAGCTCAAAACGGGATGGAGTCCATAGAAAAAAATCTCATGTTGAAGAATAATGATTTTTAAATTGGATAGGATATAACTACTTGTTTTGTCTTCAATGCGAAATCTGTAATAGAGATCGAGTTGAGGCTATCAGTAAAAATCCAAAGGTTCCCATTATTGTTTCAATTCAGAATGATCTCTAGACTGGCATTAATTGCAAACAGTTCACTTCTAAAAATTTAGTAAATATTTGGGTAGCGAAGGATAAAGAAAAAATATTTTTTGAGGTTCAAAAAAAATGTTGCTACCTGAAAGACCACTAATTTTGTTACCATTACTGGTAATCTTCACTTTCAGTTATTTTATTTATAGTTAGCAATGTTAATTATTTAAGATGAAGAAAATGATATGGATTTTCATTGAGAAGAATGGAGGGGTAGCTAGTCAGTGTCAAAAATGCCTCCCACCAGTGATTATTAAAACTGAACTCCATAGAATCAATTCTATTTTTTTTTTCAACTTTGATTCTGAGTCGCAGCAAAAAATGTATCACAGTGGCAAACTCAAAGTCTGCATTTTGGTCCTTCCAAATAAAAGAATTATTTTTCATAAAGTTAGAAACATTTGTGGGAAGGCATGATTGGTTACAGGGATGATAGAGATTTTTCTTTTCATGAGATATTAATAGCCTGTATTTCAAGATCACAAATGTGATGATCAAAAATGTCAATATTTTTATAATTATCATCTTATATATAAAAAAATGCTTTGGCTTTTACCACCTAACCTTGTAGATCTGCTTTTCTATAGGTATTGTATTACTATATTTCAAAGTATTAAAATTGATATCAAAATTGAATAGCAATTACTTAAACTTCATTAATTTCAGTCAATTTAAGCAGATTATCCAATTTTATTTTATTAACCAATGTAGTCAGGTCACTGATATTAGCCTGTAAAATTGTAAGGCTCTTCAAGGAATGATGAGAATGTGATGATGAGTTGACCTTCTTTGTAAACTGAAAACGAATTTTTTTTTTATGATGCTGCATAAATATTCTCAGTTAACTAATTTATTAGGAGGGAATGTACAGCTTTTGTAAGCCCGAAGACCCAAAAACTAAAAGTAGAAGCAAGTCTTAACTCTATTTCTTCTGCGGATTTTAACTGGGCATAACGGAATGGTCTTCATTTCAAGATTGACCCTACCACGAGCAAGCTTCTGATATACTTCACCATTCCAGTCAGTGTAAACTTTTCACCATAATAAGACAATTCTTATTATGGAGAGGGGGCTTTCCATTATAAAAATGGTACATTCAGTGGAGGAAGACATTATCAATATTTTAAATACTAATTTGCCAAATAATTTTAAACTGGAAAATATGCTGTAAAAAATGGAAGAAAATTTATACCTTAATTTTTATGATAAATAAATTTATATTATTGTAATAAATAAATTTATATGTAAAAAATAATATTATATAAATTTAAAAAAAAAAATTAAAGAGAATAATATTTGAAGTTAATACGTTTTACAATGACTTTGAAGGTCATTCATTGTAAAACTTCTCTCTATATTAAACTTTATTTTATTCTTTATATATTATAACTTTATATTAGAAAAGCTCCAAAGCATAAATTTATCATTAAAAACCCGTCTTTTCGAAATTGTTGAAGTAAACATTTCGAATATAAACTCAGTTTTTAAATGAAGATTCTTCATCAGGGCTATTAGATATAAAGGTCAATTACAATAGTCATCAAGTACAGAACACAATTATTATAGGGGTGAAAACACTTTCTAATCTCATAAAATATTTTTTTGATATCAGATAAATTGAAAATTACCTTAACAGTAAAGCAATTAGTAAAAGTATCTAATAATAATCCATTAAGTATATAATAAGTAGAACAATTTAAACACAAGTTATTTTTAGAAATAAATAATGATAACTGGGATTAGAATGACTAGTGAGCTTTAATTTAAAACCAAATCTCGAAGGTGATTTAAAGAATATTTTCATTGATAAAAAATCGTTTCCTTTATCATGAATATATTATAATATGAGTTTTTTATCACGTTTGATTATTTTTCTATGAAATAGGTACAATATTTTACTTATTTCATTTCTATGAATCAAAATATTCAATTATAAAAATATTCAATTTCATCAAATTACAACAGTTTTGGCTTATGATTTTTGAGTAAAATTGTTAAGTAAATGCTTCAGTGAAAATTGTTGTGACTTTCACAAATAATGGTAAAATAATTAAAGATTATACAAAATTATTACTCCCAAAATGATAATTTCACATAGGATAAACTATAATATTCCTCAGTTTAAGGCATCGCTGATAGAAATATTTCAAAAATGAAATACGTTTTTTTTTAATTTAGTATGACATTAGAAAACCTCTTAAGGTACTTACTCTTATCAGATTTTCACTCTCTTATTTTTCAAAAATTATTAATGAATGTATTAAGAACCAATATACAGACTATGATATGATCCTTTTGGTGTTTAGTATTTCTCGGGAATTGAACTAAGAAATGTCATAACAACCAAAGTTTATTAATCTTTAAATGGTGCTTATATTTTTAATATAACACCAATCATTTAGTAGTGAAGAAGCTTAGTAGAATATTAATATGTTGATGAAATCAAAGTTTTAATACTTGGCAGGCATGACAAAAAGTACGTTTATTTCATTGGAAATTAAAAATGAGCTTCAGCTACCTACAGTAAAGAAAAATAGCAGATGCTAATATCTTAAAGAAATCATTGTTTTATAAATTTGTTTCTCCTTTAATAATGAACTAATCCCACGTACAGGCGAGTTCAGTGTTAGAGACCCTGTTTCTATTAAAATAATAAAAGGAAACACTCTCTGTTTTTGAAGGTCATCCAAATCCTTAGTAGTTGTATTTAAGGTCAAATTCTTTTTACTGATAAGAATTTGAGCACTTTTGTATTGCTGTTTTCTTGTTACTTTTGATGTTGGGGTCTATCAGACATGGCAGGTACTCGTGTAATCTAATTTGAGACAGCTGTTTAAAACTTTTTTGAGGAAAATGAAGAAGGGTAGTTTGTGTCGTAGAAGGAAGAAGGAAATGGCTTAAAATAATGCTTAGAGATGTTTTAACTGATGAAGAATCAATACATGAAATTGACGAAGAAATAAATGATTATGAAATTCTTAGAGATCATAAATCTGCTTTGGATGAAGACATTGATTCTTACGATGATTCAGATTCAGGTAATAATGAAAATATTTTGTCTAAAACTTTTTTATATTGGCAAAGATAGGCCAAATTCGAATAAAAATAAAAATCATCTAAATGCCAAAATTGCATTTGATTATATTATTTTAAAACTACCAAAAAACACCGCGGGGAGAGCAAAAAATGTATTTTCGATCATTAATTCATGGAAATTATTCAGTAACGATAGTTTACTCATGAAAATCATGCTTTGCACAAGTAAGTTTTGCACAAACTATAAAGACAGAAAAAATGTACTGAAAAAAAGGCAGCAAATCTATATGTTGTTCTAAGTGCTATCGAAATATCTGTAGTGAACACAATATGCATATTTTTATAAAATGTGAATACATTTTTATTATTATTAATTGTATTTTATTAATTACTTATTCTTATATTCATATGGTATTTGTTCTTTTATATAAAATGAATTTAAACCATTAAAATGTAGTGTCGGTTGTATATTTATCAAAAACTACTAACCGTATTTCATAAATCCCCTATTGCTTCCTCTGGTATGTACTTTCAGCGCTTTCTCTGCGTGGTTGAAGAAAAAACAATATCAAAATATAGAAAAAAATGTTTAATGAGAAGTTAAAATAATATACGATATAATAGGAATTAAGGAAAAATCGAGATCAGATTTGTGTATAATATAATATCCAACAAAATTGAAAAGTTTTAGAAAGTTTCTAAAGAGAAAGACATGATTTTTAAAATAGATGGAGTAGTTCTAGATCATGAAATAATTAATCGTGTTTGCAAGAGTAAATTTTTAGTTGAAATATTAAAAACAAAAATCAATAATAATAGCTTACATAAACAGCAAAGAAATTATTTCACATGAAAGCATAACAAAACATTGTTAATACAATAACAAACTTCCTTGTAGCTGTGAATATTACACTATTTTGCACAAAAACGTATTCTTTATTTTACCATAAATTTATACTTATTTTACCTGATTACATCCTTCAAAGAAGTTTTTTCTCTAATTTAAAACTTTTAGTTCAAGAATTTTGTACCATGTTCATATCTTAGAAAATCTTCATAAAAACAAGCAAAGGTTTTCAATTTTCATGAAAAATGTTTAGCATAAGCAAGACTAGTTAATGGATAGAATATTTAGAGTAAAGGATTAGTAAAAGAAAATCAGTTTTAATTTATTCAACTTGATATTGATCATGAAATAACTGCAAACAACTGTTTAAAAAATTATTTATATGAAAAACTTATGATTTTTAATTTATTATTCAATTTAACATCAAATAAGTTATTATTTAACAACATTTGACGATTTTCGCAAGAGATTTAATTTTACATAAAGCACATTACATTTAATTTTACCATACAAAATATACTTATCTTTATAAAAAAATGAGAAAGTTGCGTAACTTTTTTGTAAGTTTGCTTAACACGCATTTCTATAATTTTTTTACACACTGACAACAGAAAAATCACTGGAAAATTTAATATCTGCTGAATATCGTAATATTTCGAAGAAAAAATTCTCCTATCTTGAGCACTTGCCTTAGGGTAGGTTAGGGGCAAAAGTTTTCCTATCTTTTTTAAAAACGATAGCGATAATGAAAGTAAAACTGTAGCAACAATAAGAAACAGCCGCAATTTTTTATCATAAAGTACTTTTTATGATTAATGATTCAATTCCAGGTCCATTTTTTATGCATATGTTACTATTTTACTTTCGGAATTCGTCGATTTTTAATTAAAAAGAGTATTTTAGATTAACTTATTTCATCATTACCAAAAATCCAGACTGTTCATTAAATTCTTAAAAGAATTATTACTGGTCAAATGTACAAAAAAAGTATTCTTCAAATTTATAAACAAAGGTTATAATTAATAAAGTTTTCGATTAATAAGAGAATAACTTTATTCTAATGAAATAAAGAACATTTTATAAAATTTAATGTTGTTAAATGCACTCAAGATGAGTTAAGGACAATATTTTTTCACTTTTTCTAAAATTTTTTTCATTTCTTTGAATTAATTTAGTATTTTTATGTGTAATTTAAATTACATTCCATAAATTAATGATCTGTAAAAACACTTTCATATTACAGAAAATTAATTGTTAACATATTTATATGTATAATAAAAACACTAAATAACTTCTGCATATATATAAATTACTAATTTATACATAAACATTAACATATATTTTCTATGGTGCAAAATAATTGTCCTGATAAAATGTATTTTTTAAATTTTTTTTAAATAAAGTGCAATATCTTTTTTACTGTGAAATCTTATGTAAAAGACACATTTAAGTGAGAATGATGAAATATTTCTTTGGTATGCAATTCAATATAAATTATAAAATAATAACATCAATTCAAACAACTTCAACTAAAAAAAAATGTTTTCAACGGTTCAGATCTTTCCAATTTTATTTAGAAATATTTATGTGAGATTTTATTTAAAATTTAATTCGATGAAATAAACAACTGCTTTCAACAGCAATAAATTCTAAAGGTAACATGATAAGTTTAGCTGATCAGGTAAACTTCATACCATGTTAACTTAAATCTCTTGATTTTTGATTTTATTGGTCTTCAAAGAAATTACTTAGCAATCATTTGAATTCCAAGGACATGTATTGAAAATTTAATTAACAAATGTAAATAAATGATGCATAAAAAATAATTTTTCAATTAAAATTTTAATTATAATATTTTTTTCAATATAATTTTAATCTCAATGGTATTATTAATCAATTGAATGCTATTCTATTAAAATATATTCATGAATTAGAGATGTATTTTATTTTCCATACTCTTACTATACTGACGTTCAAATCTTTTCTAATGAAATATAAGTGTCGATTAAGAAACCACTATTTATCGAATTCAAAATTAAAACAATACTTAAGTATCTTATATTTTTGTCTTTTACCTTTAAAATCAATCCTACCTCAAGATTGTTAATAGCATTATTTACCAAGTTTAAATTAATATGTACTACGGTTAAGGGCAAAATAATTTGGGTGATCAAATGAGAAACAACAATAACAATGGAAAAATATTGTCACTACGATCGCGCGCGCACACAAACACACACATAATAATAAAGAAATCAATATCAAATCAATACTGTGTTTAACAACATAAAATATTTTTACTCTCAGTATGGAAATCAGCTCACATAAGTTTTAAATTTTCTTTTACAAAAAGCAGTAGAACAGCTTAGTGACCAATTTCCTTTGAAAAAGCTGACGTTAACCAAAAAAAAGTATGAATTGATTGATATTGCGGTCATACCCAGAATTTTACTGAGTGATATCATTGTCCTGATAAGGTGCTGTTATGGCATCATAACTCACCAAAATTATTGGATTTACGTAATCAAGGTCATGGAATTTGTCAATGGTAAGATCTTTTTCTATCTCAAAAGGTTACTATTTGTTTTGGTTTGGATTCTAAAGATATTTAGGCTCTAGATGCTAAATTCCAAATGTTATTTGGAATTTGTGAAAAAGATGTTCTTTCCTTATGTCTACTATGAATACTGAAATCAAGACATCGTTTGAATAACAAAGGAATTTATATTTAAAAAGTGACATCTTGGACTTACTCCAAAGTCTCTGGGGCAAACATATTATCACAATTGGCAGCCCAAATGACATTGATGATTTAGATTTTTGGCCTTTCTATATTTTAGTCTTACCGCAGCTAAAGCTATTTTTATGACAACGTTGAAGATCAAATTAATAAAGTTTGTTTAAAAACCGTAGGTTACAATAGGAAACAGTGATAACATGTGTTATAAAATCAATTAAAGCAGACCTATTTATAATCAAATTATTGCAAATTTTCTACAGTGGTATCATTTTATGATATTATCAAATAGCAAAAACTTTGATTTACTCATATTTTAATTTACTTTCATAGCATGTGCAAATTCTGAAAATTATAATGAAAAATTATTTCCCTTTAAAAGTTATTCAATTCAAAAAAAGAGGGCTACACATTTACTCACAAGGTTTTTACGAATTTTGTTATAAATATCAATATTCTGCTCAAGAAATCTCAATCAAGATAAAAACTTCGAAAACATAATTTGACATTTCCGTTTAACAGAATTTTATTTTGAGTTAAACTTAATCTCATGTAATATTAGTAATTATTGGTTTTACTGTCTTAAAATATAAAAGTAAAATTTCTTTCATATAGTTTATAAATTGCTAAATATACCTATTTACATTACACACTATTTACTACTAGAATTAAAAACATCATGAAATGCATCTCTCTTATATGAAAACAACAGCATAACTATTGATAAAGTTGGGGTAAAGCTGCAAATTATCAATCAATACATATTTTAATCCTGTCAGAGCTAAATGTATATATTCAAGCAAAAATGGTTTTTTTAAAGCAGAATAAAAAAGTTTAATTTCATTTTTATTGCAAAATCAGATGTTAAGGATTTTTCTAAACGTATCGCTTAATACTCATGAATACTGATCGTTTAAATCTATCTTTAAGAATTCTATATTGGAATTATCAAAATATTTTACAGTACAATTACATTTAATACCAATACTTTATTACAAATATATCTAAAATATTGGTAGAACTAACACATTTTTTGTAACATGCAAATCTCTTTAGTTAGTATTTCTCATGATATTTCAAAAGCAGTTACGTCACGTTCACAATTAAACTTTTCTTAACACAATTGAATGTGAATAAGATATTCATAAAATATATTATTAAATTTCTTCTGAATAATTATTGCTGATATTATATGTATTTCAATTATTTGTCATGTATTGAGTCAGAATATATTTATTTCCTTCAATATACTTTTTAAAATATTTAATTTTTGAAAAATATAAAAAGTATCAATATTTATGCATTCAAAATCATCTCTTAGCTAGTGTTTTATAGTAAGTAGATTAAGAGAAACTAGTATTTAAACTCACGTTCATTTATTTTTTAACATTTTGTCGTTTAATGTTTTGTATTTAAAGTAAGATTAAAATTTTCATTCTATTATTCTCAAACTATTGCTAATGTTCCTTCAAATTCTTTACAAACTAATTGCCACCTACCAGATATTTAAATTGAATAGAAACGGAATTTAATTTTAATTAAAGATACGCTGCTAAATATTGGAAAACAAGCATTCATTCGTAATGTTATTTCTGTATGTTGAGAAACATTGTACATTAATTTAATTAGACAATACAAATATCTCATAATGTAGGCATTATTCAAATAAGATAAATTTTTATTTGTTAACAAAAGGAAGACATTAAATATATTTGGAATAATGACTGAAATACATTAATAAATGTAGTAGAAGACTGCACTGAATTTATTAATGTATTTCAGTTAAAATACTAAATTTTAATATTTTTAAAAGCTTTTCAAAAGTTTATATTTAAGCCCAAAGATTTAAAGCAGATAATGCCTTTTTTTAAAAAATCTGCAACCATTGTCAGTAACTTTCAAATATTTAATAGTAGATAGAAAATAGGAATATTTTTATTATTGTTGCAAACAAAATTATGTAGCAATGTATTTAACTATAAATACATTAATAAATGTATATCATATGAAATATATTTTATATTTTATTATTGTTTTTATAGATGTCCTTTAAAATAAAATGATTCAAACAGGGTTATGTTATTTATATGAATTCAATATAAAGTTATAATAAACTCATATATTAAATAAAATCATGAACATAAAATTTTTAAAACTCCAGATTCATTATTCATATTTTCAAAAATTCTATTGCTATTAATGAAAATTTTCTAAACAATGTAAATAATGTTTCATATTTAAATATACTACAAAAATATCACATTCCGATAAAATAAAAGAAAATTTGTTTGTAAGATAATTTCGTATTTTTTTAATAGAAATCAAAATTAATCACAAGAATACAAAGAAAAAGATTAAACTAAACTAAAATAATATGTAACTTTTTATACTTGGCTTTGTATGAGCCACTTTTAAGGTAATAAGAATTGGGTAAAAAATGGAAATTTTGGAAAATATAGTATTGCTATATGTATCCATTTAATAAGGATATTTACATGGAAATGAAATATTAACCTATTTACTAATATGTAAATTTTTAAGCCACTTAATTTATTTCAGACTTAAAATAACAGAAGATAATCAATTTGAATCTGTTTGATATGGTTGTAAATATGGTACATTGTATAAAATATAATTGAAAATTAGTTTTGGAAATCAGAACAAAAACATAAATCTAAGAAGAAAAATAAATTTAAAGACTATGGAAATTTAATTATTTAAGGTTTTATCATTTGCATCTAAAGTATTTTAATTTTTCTAATACTTATTTTATTTCACGTTATAATTCATATTTTATAACAACAATTTCACAAGTCAAAAAAAATTCTTTTTAATTCAAAACCTAATATAAAATGAAAATACATGATAATATACAAATAATCTTTACTAAAAAATTAATAAATATTAAAATTCCCATAATTGAATTAATTGATATGAAAAAGTTCTTAATTTTTTATAATAATTTCATATTTTAAAATTTATTTTCTAAATTAAAATTCCATTTTTAAAATTTAATACAATTTTGTGTATTTAAATGTTATTTATATTAATACAAATTGAGTCCAATAGAATATTAAACAACATTTCACAGTAAAATGTTATCTAGATATTTAATACATATTTTTAAAATTAGAATTTTGTGATCAAATTTAGAAGCTTAAAAATTATTTAAAAATATTGATTTATGTATCAATAAATTTATATGGTGGAATTTAACAATAAAACTTAATTTTGTTTAAAAAATTTATTTACACAAACTACATACAATATTTTATAATAATTCAATAAAAATATCTATTAAAATATGTATTACATGTCAATTTACTAAACATTTTTTAATTTTAAGATTAATTTCTTAGCTCATTATCTACCTGATAATTCTAAAAGTGATAGTAAGTCCTGTTTTAAGAAGTTGTTGCTTCTAGAAGGCATACATTTTTTTTATACAAAGAAATGAATTTAATTTGACTATAAGTATGATATGGTACTTTCATGGAAAAAATGAAACGTCTTCCTAATATAAATAGCATCATATCAGATAATAATTGCTTTGTTCAATTTTCTTTTGAATTTATTATATTGATATTAGTTATTGTATCATTTTAAAGCTAAAAATATATCATTTTGAAATTAAAATGAAAAATAACAAGTTTAAGCAAGTGCTTGAATGCAATGCTTGAAATGAGATTTCCCTGAAAACATATATCTAAATTATTAAAAAAAATATTCAGATTTATCGTTCATTTTTAAAAATAAATTCATAATGCAATTAGATAACAGATATTTCTCTTGCAAGATACAAAATTTCATATACTTCCCTTTAAGGAGAAAGAAAAACATTTTTTAATAAATCATGATTAATCCAAGAATGTGTACATATATTTTAAAAAATCTGCTCTTCAGAACATCTTACACCATCATTTATTTAGCAGAAATCTTAAAAAGAGCAAAATGACGTCTATGCTGCTTCATTCTAATGATGATGAGCATAGAATTACAGACCATCAGCATTATTCTTGGTTGAAATCAAGAAACCCTACTGCTCATAGGAGTACCCAAATTACAGCAGAAAGAGATTCCTCAAAATATATTTATATGAATAAATGTGTCGTAGTGGACTTATTCCCTGGCAAACTGAAACAACGAAATTGCATGGTCATTAAGTGAAGGGGTTTTAAAACTCACTGAAACGTATACGCTATAATTCTTTTTACTGAGATAAGGTAATAATTCTTTTTATGAAATAACTCGTTATTTGTTTCAGGGAGATCTGCGAAAGTATAAATTATGAAGTCACTGGAAATTACTTTAAAATATGTGAAAAGAAAACTATTTAAATCAATAAAGAATTGAAAAATCTTTATGATTCATAATATTATTTGAAGAATAATACATAAATAAATAATTATTCGATTGAATTATTTTATTTCACTTATGCTAATATATATATATATATATATATATATATATATATATATA
>JAPDSC010066591.1:0-16754 GCA_026290005.1 Latrodectus geometricus | reverse complement strand
GTTAATAAGTTATAAAGTAAATATAAATCACATATTTCAAATCATTAAAATAAAAAGTAAATAACGTCCATACAATTTCATCCAATGCTAGGAAAGAATTCTTTTCATCGTATTAGTTTGTTGGTAATTGAATATTTGCAAGAAAAATATTTTCAGACGCCTTTATCCAATATTTTAATTTAATTAAAAATATTTAATACAATATGTATTAAATTTTAATGTACAAAATTTTCATTATTATTTTGTGTAAGTACTTTTATAGTAATTATAAATGTTTAATGTTCAAGAAAGTTCATAATGCTTTTAATGTTTCAAGCTATGAAAAAAAAAAAACAATTACTTTTTACAAAATATTTTGAATGAAATTCAGCTTAAACTATTGATTAGTTATAACATCTCAAAGTGCTTTTTAATGTAAGAAATGACATTTTTCTTAACAATTTTATATTATATGCATAATGGAAAATATGAATCTCAAATAGTGAAACTATTGAAATACTTCCTTCCCAATTTAAATTTATTGATCTGTTAAGAACCAATAAACTGTTGTTAAAAATCAATAAAATATGAAACCGTAATTAGAGTTGATGATACTTTTTTTAAAAAATCGAGGTGGAACAGATGATTACAATGTAAAGATTCTCAACTTTTACAAATCAGGTTATTTTCCTCCATTATATTTTTACATTTCTGAGATGCTGAGAAGAATTGACATTTCTATTAAAATTTATAAAAAATTATTCCTTCACTCTTGGAAATCTTTTTTTTACGATGAAAAATATTAAATGTTAAAATAAAATGAAGGTGTGAAGTTCTTTAAATTCTTCATAAGAGGGAAATGTGCATTTATGTCCTTCTTTTGAAGAATTTAAAGATTTAAATTCCCATCAAAAATCTAAAAAAAGAAACATTAATATACTCATATATTTTCTGGTCTTCTATTTATTTTTAGGTAGACATAATTTTTAAAGAAGTATTCTCAGAGAAATATTTTTTATTTGCTAAATAATGACAAAAGCAAAATTTTAAGAAAATCATTCGAAAATAACTTTAATAGTTATTGAAAATATCTGAAAATAATTCAAAACTTATACAATTATAGTCATTGTATAAAATAAAAATTAATCAAAGAATAATAAGTAATCTATGAAAATAATTTCCTTCAATTAAAAAATATTTGACATCATACTGTCAGTGAAGTATGTTAATGTGCTGGAATTCACTGACGGAATTAGAACTGTACTATTTTACACATAACCAAAATCAATTTAAAAAGATTTTATGCATTTTGGAGAACAATTTTCCAAAGATAAAGAAAAAGTTCTGAATCCATACAATTTATGTTTCATATGATTTCAGAAAGCTCTTCATATACTAATCTATACATATAAAAAAATAATTTTCTAGTACAAAATATTCTATTCGCGTACTAATACATAAAGTACTTCCTAGAAACAAGTTCAATGACATCTTTACACATGCATACATTTTTGTACAAACAATTCTGAATGGATTAATGCAAATCTCTCTCTCTCTCTCTCTCTTTGACATTGTTTACATTTTATCTGAATAGTTTTATTCCTTTCATATTTTTTGAAAGTTGCTTTTAAATTTAAATTGCTTTTTTTCCGCAATTTTCATTTTGCTATAAAACATTTTTCTAAAATATACTCTCGCCAATGTCAAAGTTTACCCAGCACATATTTTATGACTACCCCGCTTAACAGTTTTCATATATAATAATATTTGAATGTAAAATGTATTTTGATTTTTTTATCTAGTTAAATAAATACTTAGGAGATAATTTGTATCTGTTTGCATAAGGAATTTTTATTTCTTTGATGTAGAAAATTACATTTTCTTTTACTTCTAAAATATTCGTCATTGAAAACGTTCCTATTTAATATTAATGTCAACAATGATGTGATATTATAATAAAGGAAACGTTTTTAAGTTCAATTTAATTCACGCTACTACAATACTTTTTTATCTTAAAATAAAAAGAAATTACTAGAGATGTTTATCTGATAAAATAACATAGTCATAAACAAGAAAATTTTCATTAATATTTTATTTATGACGATTGTTCACAAAAATGTCGAAAAAGTTGAGGAAAACATTTTATTCAGTGTAAAGGCAAAGTAAGCAATACAAAAATATTGAATATAATTTTATAAGTATAGAGAGAAAGAGAGATATACTAAATTAGTCTTGATTTATTAAGAACACATAGCAACAAAACAATTTTTATTTTAAATCAAGCTTAACAATATAGCTCTATGTATGTATAGAAACATTTTGAATTGATTATGCATTTTAGGATCAGATATAACAAACCATTTCCTTAATTTTGTATCAAATTAAGCAAAGAGCAAAATTTTTAATTTTTTAAATTGGCAATATTAAGCGAGAACACATATTCTTATATATGAATTACATATAAACTAAAACTAATCTCAATACCATGTCAGCCCCAAACTCAATATCCCAGTCAAAGTCTATAGTGTCCATATCTGTTTTTTGGACAGAAAGTCCAGACAGGTGTGTACTGGTTAAGTGATCAATCTAAAGCGAAATCTTCAGTGTTTAGTTTTCATGCATACTTGGTATTTAGTTTCTTCGACCCAATGAACGGATGAAAGGCTGAATTACATAAATTGTATGGAATATTTTTAAGTCCCAGTTAATATGATTTTATTTCTCAAGTGAGATAAAACATACTACCAATATTGAATTGTTATTGCCCTCACTGTTCATTCTTTACTGATATTACAGTGTTTATTAAAAAACATGCATATAACTCAGAGAAAAAGGATCATTCATTGCTAGAGTCAAGAGACATTTTCAGCAGAAAACAATTCAGAGATTTGCATAACCATATCAACTTATATCCTTTCTGAATTTTATTTAAAAATCTTTAAAGCAGAAAAAAACTTCTTTATATTATGTTGTTTTTGATTTTCAGTGGAGCAGTATTGGGTATTTCTAACAACACAATATTTCCTTAGTTAAAAAAAAAGTTTTATACTGATATTACACACTCAGTTTGAAACACTTGGGAACAACAGTAAATTTTATAAAGGGATAGCGTTGTAAATAATCAATTGTTTTCAACTAAATAAAATACTGCAGAAAACAACTAATTTTTTATTTGTTTAATGTAGAATTGCTTATTAATATATTGAATTAATCTGATAAATAAAATTTGTATAATAAATTGTCCAAGATTACAAATATAATCTTGATATTTAAAAGACAGCGTTCCTCTACCACTGATGATACATTTCTATTATTTGAAACACTTTAATTTAGCTGGTATCTATTTAAGTAAAACAAATACAATAATAACAATATTTCTACAGTTCTGCATTTTTGAACATGTGGATAAAAATTATCTATATATGTATAATATTTTGGTGGTTATTATTGAGCTATTAGAAAACAGGTAATTAAAGAAAAATTCTTCTTTGTCTTTTAAAATCAGTAATTAACATATACATATAATGTAGGTATCAATTTTTAGAAAATGTATAAATGTTAAGTTTTTCTACAAGATTAGATATTTGGAATTATATAATTTTATTCTGATTATATCAGTATTTATATTTCCTTTACACTTTCTTTCTGTAAAAAGATTAATTTATATTCTATAGCTACATTAGACAGAAAAGAAATAATGTAAACAACGAAAAACTTATATTTTATGATATTTGCATTATAAATCTAAAAGAATCCCCTTTGATAAAAGGCTTAGGCTTAGGAATGTAAAAAAGAGGTAAATAAATATAAAAATCAGGTTTAATGTCCTTTCTATTTCATTATAGCTAAAGTAAGAAAAGGAAAATAGAATATTCTTGAATTCATTGCAATAGAATTTTTAGGATTTTCTTATATATTTATTATTTAATAATTTTAAATATTCTTAAAATATAAGTTAAAATACTATATCAGGAGTTTCCTATAATGTTTGTATTACCAATTAAAGAAAGTTTATAATTTAATTAAAAATACAGAATAGAAACGTCTATGTTATAAAAAGTATTGCGCTTCCTTTTATCTTAACGGAAAACACAATTTCTGATAAATGCTGAAGTGGTGTATTGTAAAATGTTTTGATGAAAAGTGCTATTGTACTGGAAAGAATTTTTCAGAATGTGCATATTGATTTAAGAAAATATAATATATTTTGAATATTTTAATTATTTTATGAAATAAAGCAAATAATTTAAGACTATTTCAGGACAAAACTGATTAGACATGTGTAAAAAAAAACAGAATTGTTATATTGAGAGAAAGTGATCTCTTTTATGTTGAAAACTTAAAACACTTGGTAGATGAATAAATTTGTCTGATAAACGAAAATTGTGATTTCATTATGAAGAAACTAAATCAATGAAAATTAAGTCAAGATCAGACTGGAAACATACACAAGTGCTATAGACGAAAGAATGATAAAAATAATATGTCTCAAAGATAGAAAATATTCACCAAATGCTCTTAGATGCGTAATTAATGCAACAAGTAATTTAGTTAACTCAAGGATAACTAAGTGAAGATATAAGTTCCAACTAAAGATAAATAATTAAAGGCAAATACCACATTTAAATCTTAATATAGAAATAATTATTTTAACTACAAAAACTAAATTAAAAATTCTTAATATAAACTAATAATATAAATAAATACATTAATAACTAACAGTCAGAGAAAACTTCGCCACAGTAATTTTTCCAAACCACAGTATTTTTTTTCTAGCCATTTAGAATTTTAAGAGTTTATTTTATATGCTTTACTATTTAAAAAATGTTTTTTATATTTATTAGAAGAAAACAAATATTCCTTATTTAAAATCATGTTATGCAATAAATGCATTTCATTGTTACCTGGAAAATCTTTTTTCATATTTTTGAAATTCTATTAAAACAGTCTAATTAGTGAATAATTTTTAACTTCCCGTAACTCCTAACAAACACTTAGTCACGTGAGATAAATTCTAATAGATGATAGGCTTTAAACTTGATTACAAATTATAAACAGACTATAATAATAACATTTTAACTATAAAATTATAAATTTTAATTTTACTTGCGTAGTACATTATCATTTTTTATTACATTATTAAACAAGTATAATATAAAGCAAGTGATTAGTAAGTGCAAGAATTGAATAAATTAAATTAAACTTTATTTAAAAATATTGATAACAATGTAATTTTCCCCTTCTCTGTGATAATTGAAAATTAAATTTAGTCAAAGCTTTAATTTGCTTTGATTATTTTATTCATAATGCAGGACAAATAGTTGTTTACTGAAAGAAATATCTTAATCCTATTCCTAAAATCTTGGACTGAATGCATCTAAAGGTAATAAAGTGCTTAAATGAATAATTTAAAAGTTACAACATAAGAAAAATCTATCTGAAATAAACTCTAAAAAAATACCAACTTTGTTTTAAATTAGAATGAATTTGCTATTATTTTAAATGCAGATGCATTAATACCACAACTTTATTACAATTTCCCTGCTTATTAAAACATCAGGAAACTTAAATAACTTAAGCTGTAATTTATGAATCAGCCGGAGCGAAATTAAAGATTAAAAAGATCTAAATTAATCTCAGAAAGTTAGTAGGATGTAATAAGTTAGATCTTTTGCTAACTGGGATTATTATTGTCGGTCTCATTTCATACGTGTCACTAAACATATACATTTTAATGATGTAAATTAATAAAAATGTTCATGTTTGTTTTAATAAAGAAATTCTAAAGGTGATATTAAATTTAAATAGTAGCGAGGTGATAAAATGAGACAAAAGTAATTTTTTATTATTAAAATCTTTTTTGAAAAGTTAAGTAAAGTTAATATATGTATACCATCTTATTTTATTAATATTTTTAATTTTTGTGTCTCATATTATATCTCATAAAGAAAACAACTTTGTCTGGTTTTATTAACTATAGTATTTTTATTATTGTGGAATATCTTTTGTAAAGGTATTAAAATATTTTCCTTTAATTTATTAATATATATTATCTTCAGTTCATTCTTATTAAAATAAACTTGTTAATATTGATTTTATATACACAATAAATGTGTAAGATGGGTTTTTTAATCCTAAATTTCATTTTTGAATTCAAATTGTAGTAATTAAATGTCACAAAGGTGCTGTATAACACATAGCTGAACATTGAATTTTTATGAGTTGCAACATAACAAACCTTGAAAACTCTCAAGCACTCTCCCTGACAAATTATCATTAAAAAAGCAGAAATTCGAAATTACTTTCTTCGTTTAGCAGCCGCTATGAGTAAATTTGGAATATTATTGTATTATATATAGTATGTATAGAATATATAGAACTTGTTATAAATTCAATAACAAGTTAAAAGAAATTTTATATATTTATCATAACTTACACACCTATTTTTTACTCCTTGCATTGCATTTATTTAATTTATAAAAAAAGCAAATTTATTAAACATAAATTTATGTCAAAATTACAAGCTTGCTATTGAAAACTGCAAAACTATAGAGACTTCGAAATTAGAAAATTTAGATCAGAATTCAAACAATGATCTATTCATTAATTTTAGTTTAAAATCGCTGTTAATGTAATCTTAGTTCTTTTCAATTTCAATTATCTTATATTAATAAAACTTGGCAAAAATTTATTAGTTACTTGTGATTTCGAAATCACAAAATCCAGAAATTCAAATGATACAATAAAGGGAGTTTAAAAAATAAAATAAACTTGTTATAAAATAAATTAAAAGCTTAAGGTTTAGTTTTTAATCCAGTAATTGTTGTCATATATTTCTTTAACCAATGCTTATATGAAGATATATCAGATATAAAGTTAGGTCTTAGAGTAGGTATCTCTTCATTTTGCTTACAAATGGATAACTAAGAATAATTTGTTTTTTTAAATTTGAATTATATATCACAATTATACACTGTAATTTTATTTATAAAATCTATTATGCGTGAAAATTTGCTATATATGCTTTTCATTTGCATAACATAACAAATCTGTGTAATAATTATACCATAATTGTTAATTTTTTTTTTATTTTTGATAACACATTTATTATTAAGTAAAAAAATTACTGATCTTATATTTTATAATAATCATATTATAACTTAATTTTTAAAGTTTAGTTGGAAGGAATGACGAACTGAATTAAAATTATGTTAACTGAAATTCTAATTTTTTTTTATTTCGTAGTTACATCAGTTATATAAGTTACAAGAATTTAAAAAACTAAATAATTGTTCAAACATTATATTTATATTATTGAATTAAATACTACTTTTTTGATAATTTCAAAGTAATATGCCATTGAAAATAGTATCATCATTAATAGCAGGCTTATCATTTTTTAGTCATAAAAATTACTAACTTTTAAATTTTAAATATCATGTTGATTAAGATTTAATTTTTAAGTTACTTTTGCTAAAATAGGATAAGTTAAAAATAATTGAATAGTCATGTTTATCTCTTCGTTATTTTATTACTTTTATTATTTCTACCTCTTGAAGATAATAATTATAGTTTTAATGTCTTTATATTCACTAAATGTTTTCATGGTTAATAATTACTTAATCATGTTGTTTGAAGAATTTAAATTTACTAAGTGAGAAAATTTTTCACAAACTTCAAACTAAAAATGCTACAGAAATATTAAACAGAAAATCATATGCATGGATATAAATTTTATAATAATAAATATTAACCTGCCACTATGCAACAAAATTTTATAATGACTTACCCTATAATATAATTTAGAAATAAAATAATATTCTCAACGGAAAATTCTTGGTATATTTTAATAGCAACATCAATTTTTCATTATTTAAGAAACAAGTTTTGAATTCTTCCTGATGAAACAAATTTTTTATTTTTATAAGAAATTATTTTATTAAGAATTTTTTAATTTCCAATAAGCATTTTATTTTCATAGATCTTAAATTTTTTATTGTATCATTATTTCTGATAACGAATTTAAATATATAGTGCTTCTGCTTATTGCATATAGTAAATTATTATATTAATTTATAGAATGTTATTCAAAATATAAAATCTTCAAATTAAAAATTCCCTAAATTAAAAATATACTAATAAATTTTTTGTTATCAAAGTTTTAGCTTGTGTTATCCGCTGTTACCTGTTAAGGAGACAAAATGTTGATGAAATACTATTTCAAAAAACTTAAAGTTTAGTTAAATTTCTACATCAAAAGAAAAAGATATTGATAATGATTTTTAATGTTGCTTGATTTCATAAAACTCCATGTTTAGAAAATTTTTTAACAAATATGACTTATACATTTTATTTTTATTACTGTAGTAAGAACACACAAAAAATAAGACTGTGTTGCCTTAGAGAATAATTTTTTCAAATTTCCAATGCCTCTTTAATTTTTTTAAATAAAATTTTCCTTATGTCCTTACATATTTATGTTTCGAAAATAAGTTTTATATTTTATAAATGTTTATACACATATATAGTAAATAAAAATTTCATATTGCGCATAAAAGTGTTTATATATAATATATGAATTCATAATGCATAAAAGAATAAATTCTTATTAGATGAACATAAATATATTTAAAATATAATTTCCAAATAGTTATAAAAGAATTTAAGTATTTTATATAGTTCTTTACAATGTGAGAAATAAATTTTTAGCTAATGTGTAAACTCCATGAAAAATGATATTGAAAAAATACACCTAAGTTTACTTCTTATTCCCTTCAAAGCGTTTCTTAACTTTAAAAGGTGTGAATTAATTATTATAAAAGAATAAATGTAATCAAAACAAGGATATTAAGAACTTGCTTAAAAAAATATTGCAATAAGAGAAACATTTTTCTTTTTTCTTCTTTTAAATGCCTTCTTACATTAAAAATAGAGAAATTTTTTTAACTAAATATGTACCATAATCATATAAACTCTTAGAGTTAATATTTTCCCCTATTTACATATTTTAAGGTTAAATTTTTGAAGTTAAATTAGAGTAACTTAATCTTATAAACTCTTAAGGTTAAGGATTTTTTTATATTTCAATATTTTAAGGGAGAGAAATTTTCTCGTTTCATTTTGCATTTTTAAATAATTGTTACATTTTCAAAGACACTAAAAAGCTTAATTTTTTTTATAAATTTTAGATTTCACAGCAGTTTTTTGTTCCTTAATTACTCAAAATATGCTTTTTTTAATGATATGAATTATTTAATTCCTTTGAATGATAAAAATATAGTTAAAATAACATTTCTTAAAAGCATATTATACTGTCAACAATTTAAAATGGAAAAATATGTAATCATATTTAAAATTAAATATATATTAGCACGCGAATTCAGCAATTCTTCCCAAAAGACTATTTTTACACATAAAATGTTGAGAATACCATTATTGAATTAAAAATTAAAATTAATAAAATCACTTAAATGCCTTTGTTAAAAAACTATAACAATTTGAATTTTCCTACTAATTATTGTCTTTGATAGATTATAGTCTAATAATAAAAATATTACAGTACTTAATTATGTGACAAATTAAATGTAGAACATTTACATAGATGCACAGAGTAAAAATCTAATACCAAAAATTGTAACAAATATTGCTTTACTTATTGAGAAAAATTACTAAAATCAGTCTTAATTCCATTAACTAAAATTAAAGCTCAGAACTTCAAAATATTATAACATGATTTAATTTCTATCTTTATTTCGAAAATTTAAAATTTTATTTTTGTTTTTACCAAATTGATATAGTAAAGCTTCTTTTAAAAAAAAAATTTCATTCTTTGATTCTGTTAAAATTTTCATAAAATACATTTTCGTGAGATACAAACTGCAGACATTTTATGTGTTCTAATCTGAAGTTTTAATCATTTCATTCGTAATATTGTTAATATTCATGTTATGAATTCCAAAATCTTATGAGAATAATTTCTAAATCAAAATTTTTAAACTTTTGATATGATATCACCTTTATAATTGCTTAGAATTTTTTGTCACTTGCACGCCATCGAGGATTTGTTTTCTTATCAGCTTCAAATTTCTGTCTAGTTTCACATAGCAAACATTCCATATCCCTTTGCATAACTGATTAATTGAAATTTAAATTTCACTACATAACAAATACTATCCTTGAGAGTATCTTTTCTCTCAAAATAATATCATTTCTTTCGCTATCAACTTCGAATTTCCTTACATTTCCTATTAAATTAATCTCATTACCAGAACTACCTTACTCAAACCGCTTAATTATGCGGGTATAGAAGAAAAGGAGAAGCAGACTTTAAACATTGTTTAATCAAACTTTCTAACAAATTTAGATAAGCGGGGAAACCTGCTGTCACGCAAATACATCAATGTAATTGCAACATTTAATCCGAACTAAGCTTCATGAAATTTTATTTGCTATTTATTTAAAATATATAAAATTGCAAATATTTCTGAAAAAAGTTATTCTCAATCAATATCACTTTAATTTATTTATTGAGTTTGTTATAAAATAATTATATGAAAAGAATTATTCAATAAATATCTATTTTAGAATATAAATCAAAATCTCAGAAGAGAAATTTTTTGAAATATGTTATCTTGATATCTATGTTCATATTAATATTTTTGTAATGCAATTTGTAGCTCATGCATTTATGAAATCTCATGCTCATGAATAATCAAATTATACATTTGAATTAATATCAAATTTTAACTAACGTTCAAAGTATTAAACACTTTTATTAACAAATTAAAGTAAAAGCATGAAATTAATTAGCTGCATAGCAATGTTTTTTTCTCTTAAATCTAATTAAATATCTTCAGAAAACGTTATTCTAAGTTTTATGTAAACAGTTGCTTACAATCTTAATCAATAACAAAACATTATTTTGTCTTTAAATAATAAACAGTAATTTTTAACTCTTGCACATGCTAAATGTGTACACGTATACCGAACTCTCATTTACTGAAATTTATGGAAAATCTCAAGGTTATCAGAAATATGTAGGAAGTAATTGTTGTAGTCGTAGCAAATTTATTTAATTATATTTATTCCAATGTATAAGATCACAATCCATGAAAAAAATGACATATTTGTTTTCTGCTTTTATTTATTTAAAGTGCAGGTAATTTATTAAATCCTAATATATTCTCGAAAAAAATAAATGGAATTGATTTGAGGTTACTTTCATTACCATTTATTTCTATTATAAAGTAGTTATACACAAGTGTGACTTAAATAATTGAATCATCTAATATATTTCGATAAAAAATGTCAGAATTATTGACGAAATTGCTGAATTCAAAGCATATTTAATTATCAATTTTGTTGTATTCAAAATAATATGACTCTGTTTTGTATAATTTATGAAATATACATCTAATACACAACAAATATGTACTAACATAAATGTATAATGTCTCATGAGTAATATTCTTTCTTCCTGTGGTATCATGTTAAAAGTAGATTCAGACACAAATGATCCATCCACAAGAAATCAAAATATTGTGTGATTATATTGTGTAGTTTCATTTTATAATTAATCTGCTTAAATAATGTTTAGGGAGAGCATTAAGTTTCAAATAACAAATATCTATTCTGACTGGAAGAGATTTAAGGAAAAGCGTAGGCTTTCGAAAATAGCGAGTTGGTTTTGAGAGGAAATAAGATTGAGACACGTGTGCGTCTGCAAAGATTTAAGTATACTTAGCCGTATTATTTCCTTCATTATGGAAGTTTTCTGAAGTTGAGCATTAATCGATAAATAAAGTCGCTGAAGCCAAAAATTCCCGAATTGCGAAACTAATTAAATCTAGACAAAATTCCTTGACCATATGCATGAAAATACTTTATACATTTATTTAAAAATACATGAGAATACACAATTCTATTTTTTAAGAATACTAATAAATACTACATTATACGAATAAAATGCAAAATATAATATGTCCAAACACTTGCATAATTTTCTTGTCATATATTAAAAATAGCCACATAAAATAACGGATTCAGCATTTATTTCATAAATACATGCTTCGATTCAAAAAATAATTATCATTGAAATGTTATATTACTTACAAATCTGCTTATTTAGAAAAATTTGAGTTGAACACTGCAGTCGAAGGTAAGTTAAACACTAGTACATTGCGTTAGCCAACTGAGAAACCATGATTGTTCCAGGCTAATTTGTGAGTGCAAACTTCCAAAAGTAGCTAGCTTTTTAGAGAGTCTCTGTAGAACACATTTTCCGATACATACACTGTACTGAAGTTCATGAGATGCCAATCCGCAGCTATCAAGAACGTGCAGGCTCTTATGGTGTGTGTTATGTTCATTGATTGTCACTATCGTTATAGCTAAATGTCCAAAGCTGGGTCGGGTTGAAAATTTTCTACAAATGTTGCAGGGTTATTCGTTCACTGGGCTTTTACATCTTTGTCAGATCCATTGGATCCCTTCTTCACTGCAAGGTGAAGTGCTTCCTTAAAAAGATGAGCCATGCCTGTTCTTTAAGGTGGTGAGTGTTACCATTATGTTAGTGTACCTGTTGGTGTAGACACTGTTATCCTCAAGTAGGTGAGGTCACCCATGTTGGTTCTGTATTCTGAGTCGTTGAACACAAGGAATGTAAATCATTGTCCGCATCTATAACCACCGGTTTTATTATCTGAAGTTTCTTTATACTAGGTATTAGTTTATTTTGCACTGTTTTGTTACTTATAACTAGTTCGCTCCATGAGGGAAAATTTGCCACTGTCGGCTTATTTAAATGCAGTGACGCTGTCAGTGGGCAGTCGAATGCGCAATGTTGTGGATTTCCTTCTTCTCCGCAGACACAATCTGCTGTTGTGGCTTTTCCCAATCTGTGACCAAAGGTGGGGAGTTGGATATATCCTGTATAAAATTAGGCCAGCTGGTGTTGGCCGACAAGTCACTTTGTGTTTACTTTAGGAAAGAAGGTATGAGTGTACCTACTCGTGTCTGCATAGTCCCATTCAAATTGCCACAGATCCATTATATTGTTAAGTATTAGTCTCTTTAAATGCGACTGCAATTAACAATTTTAACAATTTTACTATAATTTTAGCAATTTTACTATGCATTATTGAATCAAGTATAATAGTAACTTTTGTGTGTTTTGAATATATGTGTTGCGTTCTTTATGATTGGCTAGAGCATAGAGGCTCGAGAGACTGTCTGTGTGTATGTGTGTAGTTCTTGGTTTCTCATGTTTAACCCATTCTAGTGTGTTATGTATGGCATGTATCTCTGCTGGGAAAACCGAATTGCTCGAGTTCAAGGGCAGCATTTTGTTTTAATATTGTCCACATTTCGGTAGACGCAAAATGCTGCAACGACACCTTCATTTGTTTCAGACGCATCCGTGTATATAATAATTTGTGGCAATAGTGATTGCGTGTTTGGTGGTAAGTATATGAATATTTCCATAATTTTATCAGCTGGGTGAATTAGGTTTATTTCTTCCTGGGTTTGGTAGTGATTTGCTATTACGGTCATTTGACCAATATCGTGTCTGTGTTGAATCTAAGAACGTTTACCACGGTCGCTTCCCTTTAAATGATTTCCTCATAATCAAATAAAACTAATTTGCTAATATCTTTTCATACATTCATTTCACATACTTATCTGTTATCGTTGAGCAAAATTTAAATTTTTTTTTAAAAAGATACGCTTCTATTTATTAGGAATAAGTTTCTATTTATTATAGATTATAAAAAGTGTAAATTTCTTCCATTCCATTTAGAAAGAATTCCCTTCGTACTTATTTATAAAGATATAAAGATTACATTATATTTTAAGTTATACCCCTTACTTCAAACAGATTAAATGCAGTATAAATTAGACAACTAGGTTTCAATAATAAAAGATCCTACTGAAGTTTTGAGTGTATAGCTTAAAAAAATAAATTATAGAAATTTCAACTGTTAATAAGACTAACATATTGATATTTCAGAGCATTATGTCAATGTAATATTTCATTGAGTGCCTGTTAATTAATTAATGCTGCAAAAGGGATTGGTAATTTCAAAAACTCCAATTTTCATCAATAGCACGCATTTTGCATGAAATGCTTAAAATATTATACAACATATGCTTTACATTCACTTTGAAAAAGAACAATATCATGAATGCAGAAAGATTATTACTGATTCAAACATTTGAGAGGAAAGAGATGCTTATATGTACATTACTTAAATGATAATAATTAGTGTAATTGAAATTTTATAAGACATTACATGTTGTTTGATTAAATTTCTGATGATTGAAACAGAATGGCGCAATTCATTTAAAATATATTATGGATACATAAAATATTTTGAAACTCTTCTTAAATATAATTTGCAGGGAAACAATTTCTTTTATAATAAATTGCAACATTCATAAAACATGGTTTTAATACAAGGTTTTATTGAATTTTTTATTTAATATTCATATGAATTTTTAGTCAAATACATTTTAATATTTAATTTAATGTTATTAAATGGATACTGATATTTGGTACGTTTAAGAAAAATCGGTTTTTTGCCCACTATAGAATTTAATTTCAATAGGGGTAGTTTAATATATTTAGGATATCTGTGTGTGGAAAGAAACTTCTATATTAGTATAGAACAGACTAACTTGATAATTTCAATAAGAAAACAATTGAAAATTGTCTTCCGAAATATTTGCATGTATTATTTTATAAAATATTATTATACAAGTTATTTCCCTATTTTAAGCAAATTTATTGTATATTATTATTTCAAAGTTTAACTACTGTATATCAAATATAGTCTGCATATCAATACTACTAGCAAATATGCAGATTTCCTATATTTTAAGTATGCATACTTTTAAATTATCCTATTATTTATTGCACAAAGGTATCTGAAATAGTTTTTAACGAAATATTTCAGAGTTCATATTTATTAAATATTTATTGCAAAATGTGTGTGTGGGTGTTTAAATATTGTAAAATTTTTAAGTCATCTACTATATAACCAAAACTCATATTTCCTGAACTATTTCCTTCTTATTAATGTTATGGTTTGTTTTTGCACAATAGAACATTTTCCTATAACGTATTCTTAAAATAGAAGACGAATCTTTTGTTATTGTTCTTGCTAATGTCATTAGTCTTTATCATTAGTCAGTATCATTAGTCAATATCATTAGTAAGTATCATTAGTCTATCCCACCCGTCTGAGACTGGGTGAATGAAGTCAGAAAGAAGTACAACTTTTGGATCAAAGATGGCCTCTATACTTGGATCTTCCAATTTAGAGAAAAGAAGCCAGAAAGACCCAATGCCTGGCTCCTATCGCCCCCACAGGTATTAATTTGGAATGGAAATATGGAGGATATTGCGACTACGACATATTTTACTTTACTATTCGCCATTAGTGAACACGAAGGATTCTAACTCACTACCTTCCAAAAAAAGCAACGAACTCCCTATCCAACCGTGGCCTTACGTATATTATCTAAATGCAAGAGCTAAATTGAATTCTATATTTTTACAAAATCAGTCATTATTTTGATGTATACTAGAGGAAATTAAACTAATTTCAGTAATGATCAGCTAATTATAAAGTTAAGGATTAAATACATTTGTAATTGAAGTTAAAACATAAATAATAAAATTTAAGTGAGTATTATTTGAATAAAAAAATTTTTGTAAGTATTTTTTAAGTATTTATTTGAATAAAAAATAAATAAAATTAATAAAAATTTCTCATGTAATATTGAACAATAATATTTTTTTTAATTTTTCTAATAAAAGATAAAGAACAAAAAATTTAAACATTGTATGATAACAAAGAAAGAGCTTCATTCATTTTAAAAAAGAACGTACATTATTTTTATTTAAATAAAAAAATGATTGTGTTATCAATAAACAAAGCAAAAAAATTTAAATAGCACCATAAGCTCATTTAAAAAATTATTTCAAATTAGAACTTTCTAATCAAAATATTTTTTTACAATTTCTATTATGAAACGTATTTTTCCAAGCAACTTTTCAATGAATATGAACGGAAAGCTAGACTTATTCGATGAAAAAAAATATTATTAAAAAAATAGATTTATAGCCTCTTTCTTTAAATTACAATATTTTTTACAATGCAAATTATATTAGTAGTAACATTTATTCTTGTTATAGGGCATTTTAAGAACAATTCAATTAGGTTTGAATTTTTATATATTAGGGTATATTTATACATTGGTCTATTAGGTCTTAGTTTAATACAAATATTTATTCAAATTATTTTCTTGTTTAGAATTACTTTGAATTACATATTATAAAAAATACGTATATTTTATTTCTGAAAATATGAATTTCTTCTTTTGATTTAAAATGATAAATTATATTTATTAAAACTTTAATACGACTAAAATTAAAATACTTTTCAATTACACATTCTCTTATTACTTGAAAAAATTATAAAATATAAGCAAGCTATTTGTGATTTGTAACATTTATTATTTAAAACAGCATCAACATTTTTAATATTAATTAATTTTTAATTTATACATCTTTGTTAAACTTTACTAAGTAATTCATACGTCTTTACATATTGAACTGTTTTTGTTTCAATTTTCTGAAAATATGAAAATATTTTTTAAAAAAATTACTTTCAAAAGATTAAAAAAATATTTTTTTCTTTCAAGAATTTTTTCTTTCTTTTCAGAAAAAGAAAGACGTAAAATCGAAAATGTTGAAGCAAAAATCTTTAGAA
>JAPDSC010066584.1:307304-355086 GCA_026290005.1 Latrodectus geometricus | reverse complement strand
GATGCATTTATTCAGTGCATCGACTTGTGTAGAAGAATACCAAATGCAACCGAATTTCCTTTTGGATGCATCAGGTATTGACGCAAAGGATCTTGAAGACCTGCGGCTCTGAAGACAAACACAATAACCAGGGACAAAGCTTACTCGATAGTTCTCACTCCCGGAATCCTAAGTATCGACAAAAGGCGAGCAAATAAAAAGAGGATAACAGTGTCATGGAGACACAAAGAAGATTGAAAACATGGATCAAGTTATCGAAATAAGCACGTATACAGTGATAAATGTAAGGGCCATCGGCAGAGCAGCGTGACAGGGTAAATCCTACAATAATCACCCACCACATAGAGTCAGGGGTGGAAGAAATAATCCCTTCGCCCAGTTCGAGACCTGTGTACGGCTTAATGATTACCCAGATGTGTGATGTGACTGACGCAGGAATATGTTGCAGGGATTAAAGGGATAGCTATTCATCCAGAAAAGAAGATGTAAAAAACGAATAAAAAATATGTTTCATATGCAAGAGAAAGTTTGATAAAATTATCAAGCATGAGAGAAACATTTTAGGAATTACTTTTAAAGTAAAACTTTTCAATGTTTTTATTTTTGATACATCTAAATTCATCATTATTTTCAAAATTAATTAAAGATTACATTTGTTTGAATAAATTTGATTGGAATGTACGTTATCTTTAAATGTGTGTGTGTTAGATATTTTTATGATATTAAACAAATAAATAAAAATAAAATATATTCAATTTATTTCTTATATATATGCAAAATATTTCAAAGTTTAAGTATTGCAAAAGTTATGACTTTTTATAAATGGAAGAATACATGATTTAAAAATAATAAGAATGGTTAAAATTCCAAGAGATTCACGTGATCCTATTTAAACGAGTCTAGACTTAAATGTGCTGTTTGGTCAAATATAATTGATAAGATTTAAAAGGCTATTCTTCAAAATATTATGAAAAATTAAACTTTTTACCAATTCATCTTTAATTGAAATTAATGATTGTTTCATCAAATAAAGCTTTCAATTAATATTGATAAGAAAATATGATTGGAAAATTTTATTTATTTGTCTATTCAAATCTCTATATGTTGCTTGTTTTTATAATTAATGAAACTTTTTGTAGAATATGAGTAAATTCTTAAATGATGCTAAAAAATGAATATTGTTTCTGGAAATCAACTATTCCGTATAAATATTTTGTGCTGTATTTTCACTTTTTATATTTATACGTATAATATTTATTATTACATTGAAAATTACTGTTTGCGGAATAACTTATTTACCAACGGATAAGCTAATTAACAGTTGCATATTTTATGTAATATTGGAGTGCCAATGACACGTAGCATTTGGATGAGTGTGAAGCAAACAAATTTTTCTTGTAAATTTCAGCACAAACGGCAAGAAAAGAGTTTTATGGCCTAAAGACCAATGTAACTGGCATTTTTCAAATAAATTATAACATTGAAAAGAATGAGGGCGATCAAGGAGAAATTTTTTTGACGTGATGCATTTTTGATTTTAAATGAAATTAATTTCAATTTTAAATGAAGTTAAAATTCAATATAAAGTTACAATGTACTATGGGAAAAATTACTTTATGAATATAAGAAAACATCAGAATATTTCTGGATAAGATAAAAAAAATCTTTGCCTAATTTTGCTTGTATTTTATAGTTGAAATTTTGCTCCTTTTCAATCGACTCCAGATGTTTATCTTGGATTAGGGAAAAAAATCAAACTTTTTAACTTATAAATTTATCTTATTGCTTCTAAATAAGATAAATTTAACAATGAACACATAAAAAAATGGTAAAACACGGGGATTTTGGACGCAAAGAACTCCATGAGTGCTTCGTGCAAGTCCGCTTCATTGGTGAAGAATTTACCATGAAGATGATTGTCCAGAGAATGTAAGTAGTGGCGGCATTCTGATGGTGCAAGGTCAGGAAAGTAAGGATATCGGTAGAAACTCTCCTAACCAAGTTACTGCATGATATTCCTGGCCACAAGCACAACATTGCCCTCGCGTTATCGGCCCAGAATAGTATGCCCTTTTAAGCAGTGTTGGTTAAAAAGGTATACTGTTCTTTTTTAACCAGTATACCCTTTTAACGAGAATTTGTGGATCCAATGCCTTGCCGTAAGTTCATTTACAGCACCATCCCCAAATGCTTGACATATTCAGCAACTGATAAGTCCACTTTGAACACGTAAAGCAAACAACACTGAATGCGAGCTCTTTCTACACTTCCATTTCTCTTCGCTATTGTACTAGTTATTATTAATGAATGTGTGTGATGAAGCTGCCTTTGTAACGACTGATATTCTTACTCTCGACTCTGACTAAGTCTCAACCACATCATTAGCTACTTCGCATTCTTGTTTTGATTCAATGGTAACTTTAAAAGGGCATAAAAATTTTTGTTTACCTTTTATTTCTAGCAATTTCAACCAATATTTATCATAAAAAGGTTAAACAAAGTTCTGAAAAAATTAAAATCACTTATATGAAGTTATTTGGAATAAAAAATTATAGTAAATATTATAATAAATTTTTGTGTTTTCTATTTTATATATTTAAATGGTGTATTGCGTAAAACCTAATTTAACTGTACCAGATTAAGAAAATACAAATTTAATGGGAAAAAAAAATTTGTATTCCATATTTCTTAGTTAATAAATTCACACATATAATTTGAACTATTGCAATAATATATATATTTTATATTTTTCTTTTTAAAATAATGAGATTGTTCAACTTGGAAGTAAAATTTTAAGTATCAATAATATTTACTTCTAAAAATCCAAAAAAATCATTGATAAAAGTAGATAATGTTTTTTTGTTTTTCTGAACTCAATTGATGAAAAAAATTATATATTTCTGTTTAAAACAATACATTTCTGCCAATTTATTAGTACCAAAATTTTTTAATTACTTTTAAATTTATTTTAAGACTTGTTATACGTCCATGATAATTTACGATCAAATCTTACTGCTATGTTGAATATTGATGATAAACATATGCTAGGAAAATCAAATGCTTATATTTAAGATATGTATAAAGGAGGGATTATAATAGATACTTCATGTTATATCATTGAGAATAATTATTTTGATTAATATTTAAGTTTAGTCTTTAAAATTTGTCAATTTATTTGAAATAAAGAAGTTAGGGAAATTCAAAAAGTTATGAATGGTAATATTTATGAATAGGTAGCTATATTTCTTCATTCAGTCTTAATATTTTCATTATTTAAGATGAAAATAGCATTACATTTATTTTATTTTAAAACTTTGAAATAAGTTCTTGATCATTCTAATGTATTAATTCTGAATTTTACTATTTTAAATTTTGAAAACATTAATTTAAATCTCTCATTTTAATAGAATTTTGTAACGAAATATATGAAACAGATTTAAATTTCTAAAAATTTCTGATTTGGTACAATAGAAAGAAAGAATATCAATAACATTTTCAAGCTATTGAGTTATTTTAAATTTACGCCTTATTTCAAGAGTAATATTTGAATAAACCATGTCATAATAAATAGGAAAATTTTAAGAATTATTTTTTTTAGATTTTTGTAGCAGAGTTATTAAAAATTTGTGAAAGAAAGAAGATTATTCTATTTTTAAAGTAGGACGCAATATAGTTTTAGATAAAAAATTTAAAAGTTAGTTTTAACTATCACACATTTACAGTCGTATTTTTCATTTTCTAAGAATTATATTTAATTAATATACACATTTTGACAAGAAAAATGTATGAATATTTAAATATTCTATTGGTATGAAAAGTATTTTCTCATCACAGAATACTAGTATAATCAAATATATTTTATAAAATTTGAAATTTAAATTTTTTCAATTACAAGCTCTAAGTTATAATATGATCTATTTTCAATTGAAAGTATTCAAGTTTTTTCTTCTATTTTATTTTCAATGATGGTTCAGTATTACAAACTACTGGAATGCATAAATTAAGGATATACACTGATTTATTGAAGGAGACTATTTACATTATATTGAGTAATTTTATATGTAGTATGTATTTTACATGTCGAAAATTATGTGTATAAATTTTTCAGGCAATGTATCATAATCAAATATATACTATATTATTACTAATTATATTAAATTATAATTATATATCATAATGCTTATAAGGCATTAAATTCTCTATATATTTAAAAACTGCAATACCCACTGTAATTCATTTTACACAAACAAAACGATCGCTACTATAATTTATGTATTAAAGAATGTACAGAAGAATATTTTAAGAATTTCATAAGATTTTAGGAAAAAATAATTGATACAATATTTTATGTAATATTTTAGGGAAATTTCCTTTCATAAAATATGGAAGAATCTAAACAGGAGGAGAAAAATGGGGAAAAAAGTTGTATATGAAACTTCATTTTATAAAGTATGGAAAAAAAAACACCTATGATTTAAGTGAAAAAATGCCTCTAAAGAAAAACTCAAAATCAATGAAATGATTCTTTTTCAATTAATGTAATACTTAATCAAAACTAAAGCACAACTGATAATATATTACTTAACATATATTATTAGGATATTTTAATCAGTTAAATAAATTCTTCGATTTTTCGGACATCATATAATTAATTCATCGACAATTGTTAAAAGAAAGTTTTATTTTGTACAATTTCATTGATGTTTTCCAATAAAGTTCAAGAACAAAACAATAGGGATTAGTACAGATAACATACCTATTTATCATTGAGTGTTGCGTGTATCGTTTCTGAAGCATTTTTACTCTCAGCGCCCGACAATTCCACCTATCATCTAAGAACTCTTCCACTCCTTCAAAGGTCTGAAAAATAGCCGGGAGAAGAAAGTTTCTGTGGCTGTCAAGAGGAATATAATGAATGATATAACAGTCATCTTGTTGCATTTTGGATGAACACTGCCTAAGTATACGGAAGAGCTCTTTATTTATATCACGCAATATGGAAACATTTATTCTAACAAGTAAAAGGCTTTATTCATGTTTTCATGTTGTCTGGAAAAGAAAAATGTCATTTTATTCTCTTCCTAATGCAGAACACAGCCTTTAAGGATATTTCGCTTTTATTCCAGACAACATTTTTCGTTGGTTTATTCCTCTTCTATCAAAATGATGGCATAATAAGCTAAAGTTTGTAGTTTCTAATGAAAAAAATTCTTTTCCATATAATTAGAACATTCGTTTCTTTTCGATTTATTTGATGTTAACGAAGATAAATGATGATTGAATACATGCCTAGCGTGGTGAAACTTCTGAAAATTTCAAATTAAAATTAAAAAGTTTTATTTGCTGAAAAAGGTTCAAATAATTTTTTGTACATAATCATCATGAATGCATTATTTGTGAAAATTCAGAAACTACGGAACTTTTATTAACCCAATTTAAGTATAAAATTTTACATCACAATAACAAAAAATATATTTTTAAAAAGGATTTGATCTTACTTTAATATTCACAATAAGAGGTTGCTGAAAGGCTTATAGAATTGCAAGAGTTGCTTACATCACATATTGAATGAAAAAAAAAAAGTTCAGTGAAGTAAAAGAAACAGGATACTTATATAAGACATTTTATTTCGGGTAACTTTGAGCTTATATATATACTCTTATATATTTTCTCCTATCATCTGTCCAATCTTTTGTATCACTTCCTGGCTATCAATATAAAATATTATTTTACAAAATGTTCAGAAATAGTAAACTCATTTATTCTTCAAAGTAAATAATTTGTAAATGTTTGTTGTTCCATTTTTTGTATAAGTTATTTTATTTAAGTACAAATGTCAGAATAAATAAAACTATATAATACATGAAAGAAAACCAACAATTAATTTCTCTTTTAAATTATCTAAACATAAAAGATTATTTTTTATAAAGTTACATTATAACCCTATTAATATATTTTCTTTACTTTATTATTCTGTTATAAAATGTTTCCTTTCAATAACTTACAATTACAAATGTATTAGAACAATCATTTGTGTAATAATCATTTGTATAATTAGAGGAAAAATATTCATAAAATATTTAACAAATTTTTAAGGCATTTTTAAAGCAAATAATTTAATCATGAAAGAATTAAAATAGATATTTTTACATTTTTATCAATTACAACATTTAAACAGTTTTTAGGTCCATTTGTTGTTTTGTTACGCAAAATGTATAATAGATTCAAAAACTATTTTATTATGTCATTTTCATGAGATTTTGATTACGATTGTTTATTGTTGAATTACATTAATATAATTACTAAGATTCAAAATACGTCAATATGCATAGTTTTATAATCACACATACATTATTAAGCATGGGAAAAATATTGTATATAATAGCAATAAATAAAATTCATAGATTTCATGAGTAAAACAAGTAAGTTTTTAAGTTCATTTGTTAGTCTTAAATTAATTATTTAGGAAAAAATTGTTGAAATAAATTAAATTTTATCATTTAAATGATAAAAGTAAATGTAAACCGATGTAAATCGTTAAAGTTGTTGGAAACTTTTGAATATTTATAAGACCTCAGATTCAGATAATTGCTTAATAAAAAAGTAAAATTCACACTGGATCTATTTCTTTAAAAAGTATAATTTTGATTGCTTAATAAGAACAAGGAATGAAGAAATGTATTCCTGTATTTAATAAAAAATATTTTTATGACTCTCAAATTCATTTTTATATATTTCTGCAACACAAAAAAAATCTAAATTATATGATTCTATATTGCGTTAAAATATTTTTATTTCATTCTTTGAAAACATAATTTTGATTTTCTTAATAAGCACAGAAAATGAAATGAATGCATTACATAGGATAAATGCATTTTGCACCTTTTGATGTCTATACATTCTTCAAAAAGAAAGAGAAATATGAAACCATTCCATTTGTCTTTTGGAGAAAAGGCATTAGTAACGAATTGAGGGCCGTCAGTTGTACCTCTAATGTGGTTATTGATCCTCTCCTTTTCCATGAAACGTTTTTCCTTCATTTCGTTAGACCGCCCCCTTCGTCTGCTGTACCTTCTCAATCCCACTCGCCCACCTCCTTTTTTCAGCACAGTCTTGTAATCATCCGCATTTTACGAGGAAGGCCGAAAATTTCGCTAATGCCGAATAAAGAAGGACAAAAACATCAAGAAAAAGTTAAAAAAAGAAATGGCTGAAAGGTAAGGGATGAGTGAGGAAAAAAGTTTTTTTAAAGGATTTACTCGAGCTAGCGTCAAATTTCAGTTCTCCTGCTGTTTTTGTTTTCGTTTTTACCCCCTTTCCGCGCTAAATAAGATGAATGCAGCTAGTGGGTTGCTGCAAATCTTTAGTTTTTCTGAATGCAAATTTATGTTGAAGTACTTTGAAGGCGAAGGAAAAAACTGCCATTTACTTGGAACTTATATTTAAACAGAAAATCGCTACAATCAGATTTTTTTTTGCATTCAGTTTTACTTAACTCCAAATTTGAATATCAATCCCATTTATCTTACTTCCCGACATTTTTTTACATTTTCTATAAACCAATAAAACGTAAGTGATTTTTATATTTTTAAATAAAATCAAGATTACAAGGATTTTATTTTACAGTTATAGCATATAAATGAGTATCATAATTCATTTGTGTTCATTTTTCAAAATCAAGATTACCATTATGTTAAAAGTTCTAATAAATCATTCATTATGATCAGAGTTTAAGAAACTTTTCAAATTTTATTTCAAATATTTTAAGAATATATTTCAAAATAACGTAAAAATAATTTACTGAAATAATTGAATTCTAATCTTTACAATGTAAGCCTTATGCAAAATAAAATGTTCTAGGGATTTCTCATTTTTTTTTCCTAAAAATAATGGGGAATTTACCAATATTAAAATGCGTTTTTCTTGTTCTGAATTAAATTTTATTTTTTAAATAAGTGTTTACAAAATAAATACATATTTAGGAAAAATTAAAATGAGAAGTGCATTTTACATGTTTCTTACTATTATTAATAATAATTGAGACTAATAAGTTTTGTCGTTTTTCAAGTGGAAGTATATTTAAGTATAACTCAAAACTTCAGAATTGATGAACAATATAAAAGTTTATAAATGTTCTTTTATTGTTTAACATTATTATTGTGTTTCGCATAATAAATACAAACCATGAATCATTGTGATGAGATTTAATAGATCCAATCAAAAAAGTTCATAAAGTAATTTTAATGGGAAAATCTTCTTTCAAATCCCATTAAAAATATTGTTTTATTCATTGATTAGTGATATAATGTTTTAGCTCAAATTATAAGAGGTTGCTAAGGAAAAGCAAGTATATTTTATGTTTTTATATTAAGTTTACATAGATATCCTGAAAAGTGGCCATTCGTCACTGAAATATTTGAAACTTATGGATTTATCTTTGAAAAATTAGTTTATTATTAAACTTATTCTTGAAAAAATTAAGGAAGCTTTTATATTTCAGTTTAATTTCAAACTAGAAGTGAACATTTAAGTAAAAAATGTATGTCTGTTAGTTATGAAAATAATTATTGTACGGAGAACTAGTCATAAATGGGAACTAGAAAAACCTGTCAGGAAACAGTTTAATGGAACATTAAATATAATCTCTTAAGTAATGCATGAGTTTGCAACTTTATACTTTTAATATTTTATGTTATTAAAAAATATTTAAACATTGTAAATAACAAATACTAAATTTTAAGATACAAACTAAGTTCCATTGGTTGAGGGCAAATATAATACAGAGGCAAGTTATAAACTTTTAAAATAAGTACGAATTTGAAGAAAAAGTAAAGTCTGATAAAATATAATAAAATTCTCTTCCAAACTATATAAATATATTGTATAAAAATAATTTAATCTATAATTTAAAGAAAAACATATTATTCACTTTAATATACAGAAAATCATCGTTACGAAAGAAATAAAATGAAATGATGAATGCCTGTTAATGGAAAAATATTAAGATTCTTATAATCTTTGAATGATATTATTGTATTATATTCCTTATTAAAATTTTTAGAAAATTCTATTATATCTTTTTTGTATATTTAAAATACATTCATCGTATTTAAATAGATATTTAAAAGTATCAGCTGATACAATTTTCATTTTAGCTTTTCTTTTAAGACTCTTCTTATGCGTAATTTCTATTTCATACGTCATCATGCATAAGAAAGTAATTAACTATTTATAACGAACATTTTCTATAAATTTTTTCCCTTGCATGTGATAAAAATGGGATTCTAAAAAGCTTATTTTTAATATAAAACCATATTATTTGATGCATTTTAAAATACGTTACATATTTCTTTTAAAATACTTCAACAAGACTAAGTGAATATTTTTCTAAGAAACGTGTTTATTAATTCACGCTTTTTTGTTATCATTTCGTTTAATTAACAAGTTTATTTCAAAATTACTTACCAAATTATTTAATATAACATCAAATCATTCAATAATTTCAATACAATGTTTCCTTTATCAATTAATTCAATTCTGAATCCTGTTACCTGTAGAAAAGTTTAAATATTATTAATTTCAATTTAAAGCATTTAATTAAAAAGTTAATGAGAAAATATCAGTTTTAATTTTTAACTATATTAACATAAATAATAATTTTCCAGTTTTAAAATTCATTTAATTTACCTAAAGTATTTATCTTCTTAATTTTTCTTAATAACAGAAAATTCTTATATTTTACTTAATAACATGAAATTTATAAAATAATGTTAGAACGTTTTTAAATTTTGGAATTTTAAATAAAGTACATGGCTGGAAATTTCTTATTGGTGTATTTTTAAGCCAAATAATTTATATGGTTTGTGGAATAGGGTTAAAAATTTTCTTTTATGGTACTTAAAAAAAAGCATGTAGATGCCATGAGTTTATAAAACACGATAAACAGTTTATAAATAAAAAATAATATGTGAGTGTAATGTTTGGTGGAACTATTGCGAGAATTCATAGGCCCTCGTGTTCGTGTGTATGTGTTTTTCAAAATTTAAATATACATTAGGGCTCAATAAAGCTAGATGTATATTCATTGAACAGATATCTAATGTGTTAACTATTTCCTAAACTTTATAACACGTGTTATGCGTAATATTTTCTTCTGATACTTCCTATTAAATAAATAAATAAGTATATTTAAACAATGCACTTTACAATAGTTAAAATATTCTACATTTCATAATCTGAATGTTTAACTTTTCTTTTACCTACCAACAATTCCTTAATTTTTTCAAATGTATATTTAACATAGTTAACTATCACTAACAATATTGCTGAATATTGATTAAAGCATTTGATTTAATAAATCTTTATCACAATAATGGATTTTCGGAATGTTTTTCTATATAACTGAAGATTATCCTATATTTCCTATAACAGAGAGTTATTTAAACAATTAAAATATATTGTTACTTTAAATATTCTAACATGAAATATATTGTATCTAATGCCCGGTTACTTAGGATCTTCAACTTTCATCACTACAAAGAGTGAAAAGTGATGGCAATTTTCTATAATTTGGTACATTGTGGGAATGGCTCTTAAAGTAGGTGTTTTTTATTATTTTTAGAGGCGAGGACCAAGCAGAAGACACTTAGATTTTGTCTGATAACCCCAGAGGTTTCATTTCACATGAACATTGTGATCTCGAGACATTTTATGTGGACTAATCATCATTAGTGAACCCGTCGGATTTTAGATTGGGTCAGAATCCAATAAATTAAATGACGGATTAACCAACCAGTCCACCGAGGCATTTTAAATTATTATTTTATATTAATTTCAACAAACACATTAACAGTTTAAAACGAATTTGCCTTTCAATAAAGTATATTAAACTCAGATTGTGTGGCACTTTATCTTTCATAATTGATCCTTATTATGAATAAAAATGTCTTATTTTTAAATCAACTTTTATTATTTTGTAGATCAAATCAATATTACAGGCAAAATTTAATTACTGGTATTGCTTGAATTAACTTTATATTGGATTTAAATATGCGTTATAACTTATTAGATTAATTAAAAATTATTTTCTATTTTTGTTTTAAAGAATCCATTGAAATATTTATTTCACTGTCATTCACATAAAGAATCTAGTAAATTCGGACTCAACAGTGATTTAGAATTTGCTAAGGAATCAAGATGCTAACAGTTCTAATATATTAACACAAGATTGCCCATTTGCGAAATCAAGAAATCATGTCGAATTATATTTCACAATAATACTTTAAAGGAGAAAAAATACAATTTTGTTTACTAATAACTAATTCATTTGACTCATGTGTGGTCTATATTTTATTTTTCAAAAATTATCAAGGAAGTAAACAAGGAATTCAAAACTAATTCGATTTTCTCATCTCATTATCACCTTTATTCCTAACTATAGTCTTATGAAAAATATTTCTGTAAAATAAGAAATTATTTAAATTCGTTTTTTTTAAAGTAAAACGTGCGTGTTTTATAATAAGCAATCGTAACTAAATATTTCAAGTATAAAACCCTAGTTTTAGATATTCACAATATATTTTTGCTTTATTATAACTTATGTAATGGTAACACAGATCGCTATTTGCTTTATTAAGTTTTAACAAAAAATAAATGGATGATTTTATGTATCAATCTTGCTTTTGTAAAAAATCTTATTTATATAAATGTCTACATCAAAGAAAACTTTATTAAAATTAATCTTGCAATTAACAGTTTAATTTAATCTAATTTTTTAGCTGACCTAATTTTTAAATATTAATTTCAATTATAAAATATTTGACTCTTTATTTTTACAGAAAAATTCATAAATATTTTATATACAAGTTAAATACACATTTCTCATGAACGTATAGTGTTAGACAGGTTTCACATATTGTACAAATTCAATAATTTTTAAGTCAATTTTAAATGTATTTTTGTTAAAAGTATAATAGTCTTGGATAAGATTAGAAAGATACATATTTATTTTTCCTTGTGCAAATTAGAAAAGTATACAATATTAAATTCAAGAATTTACAAAATAAAGTATAATTCTACATTTTTTTATGTAAAAACATATAGTTGTAAAAATATCCAATCAATTATTGAGTAGTACCTTTTAGAAAAACTTGCGTACAACTACAAATCACAAATCCTTTATGTTTTTTTCTTAATATATTTGGTTTCCTTTCTTAGGAAGTCGATACTGTTGGCTTTACTCTTTGGAAACTGAACTTCTACTTTTTCTTCACTTTCTTTTCATAAGAAAAGACACCATCTGGATACTTGCCTTTGCCTGATACGCAATACATAAATCTTCTTAATCGAATGTTCTTCCAGAAGAGTTTATTTTTATAGGATTCTTTTGTACTGCACCAAGAAATTCACCAGGAATATGTTTACATTATATAGAATTAAGTAAATATTGGAGGAAAAATCATAAAATTACATGGAAAAAATTAATTTCTTACAAAAGTTTCACATTAGAATAATTGACTATATTAATTAAATAATCTGATACATACTGCACTTTATTTATACAAGGTTTCTCCTTTTTATGTAACTTTTATCTCATATCTTAAAAAAACATGAAATTAAAGAAAAAAAGGAATCTGATAAAACATTTTAATTTATTTTATGCATTTAATTAATTAATTGTTTTTAAAATGTTTCACAAATCAATTGAAATGTTGAACAACATTTCGAAGGCGTCAATTATTTTAAAAATTACTTGAACGTCTTATTTACTTAATATCAGATATATTTACTTAATATCAGATATTTTACTTGAAGTGTCAAAATATCTGATATTAAATAATCATAAAACATATTTTCTTAAATCAGCAAATTTAAAATTATTCCTGTTATCTGATATATCACTTCTTTCGTAGACAGCAGTTATTTTAAGTTAGCTGTGGATAAAAAATTGTTATCTCCGGAATGCTAAATCAGTTAATTTATTACTGAATCCTCTTAATATTGCAAAAAGTATTTTCATCTCTCTTATACCTGTTACACCAATATACTATCTCTAATTTAAAGGCATCTTTCAATATTTCAGTATAACTAAGAGGGGCATTCTTAGTAGGAGGTTATAATATTTTTAAATAAATATTGTAATTATACAGCATGGGTATGTAAGAATTTCATTCCTTACGTCTCATATTTCAAAAGTTAATTTATTTTAAGAGTTGTATCATCATAAAGAAAAATTGAATAATAGCACAATAGATCTCACGAGACAAAAATATTGCCAAATTAGACTTTCCGTAAAAAGCTTATGTCTTCTTATAAACTGTTCATTTCAAAAATAGTTATATACTCAGAAAGATAATGATTATTAGACATTTTCTGCTTTTTTACTTTTAATCTAAATAATCTAAATGTTGAATAAGAAAAATAATCTAAATATTGAATATATTGATTGCTTTTACATTCATAATTTTTTTTTAAATTTAAACATAAGTACGTTCATTTTTATTTAAAATGTTTTCTTTATGAAGATAATATTTTAATACACATTTGTGGAAAGATTAATTGCTGTTAATAATTGTTCATTGCATTGCACATCATGAAATCTGTAATTATATACTATTGCATGTTGTTGATTATTTACATTAAGGAATACAAAACCCAATAATAATTTCTGAAATGCGAAAATATATTTTCTAAAATTTAATAAATGTCGTTCATTAAGTTGTCTTCTGAACTAATTCCTAACATGCTATTTGAAATAACTTCAAAATATAAAAGAAACACTTAATGGAAATAGATCACATAGTTTTAATTAAATTATTTCAGTGAAGTAAATTGATAATTCCCAAATAGTTGCATTATGAAAGCCTATCCTTGTGAAAAGTATATTCTTTTCACTGCGAAGCATTCATTTTTTTTATTTTTTGTAAACAGATTAAAATTGAAATTTGATTTAATTGTCATGTTTGTGAAACATAAATCATAATGATTTGAATGGTATTTAAATTATATTTCAAGTAATTTTAAAGAAATTTTAAACTACGAAATATTAATAATTGGGAGAAAAACTGCTAGTAATATTAGTTTGGGAAAAAAGAAATCCATTATTTTTACGTGAACTTTATGTAACTTCTTTTGGATTCACTTTGTAAAAAGGTTTAAAATAGCTTTCATGTAGATTTTTAGGTATTGCACGCTATCACTGCTGACATGCGGTTAACTTCGATCATTTCTGATATTTTATAGACGTTTTCGACGATGCTGTATCCACATGCGAGGTGCATCTCTAACATCAAAAATATCCGAACGGAATCGACGAAACAAAAATTGTACGTAACTGGTTGTTACAGTCTTATATAGGACGATAAACACCTTTCACAATTTTAGCCACCCGGCTATCTTTTTCGCCGTTACAAGAGAAAAATGAAGATGTATCGAATTTTCTGTTCGTTGTCTTCCATTTTTAAGACCTTGTACTAGTAACTGAATTAATCAAACAAAAAACAGCAAGAGGATATTTTAGTGTCAAATGTCACCTTTCCAGGGAGCATAAAACTGAAATTGTTTGATAGATACCTCACGAGATATCGATCACTACAGACGTCTACCGAAAAAATAATGGATTACTTTTTCCCCAAACTAATACTAGTTGTATTACTAGTTGTGTTCTCTCCACCAATTTCAGCTTCGTGCAATAATCAATTCATTGTGGCTTAAACAGCGTCTTTTTTTTATTGTATTCGTATTTTGTATATAATGCTTGCTTCAAAATGCTAGAAAGCATTGGCGCCCCTTTTTTGCGATGTTTTGAACTAATTTTTTTCCGCCGATTCTACAAGTATTTCTTATTCAAATATCTTTCTGTTCGTATGATAGATCAGTTTCCATGATCCTTTGAGAGGAAGTTTAATTTCAATAACACTCTACTTTACTTCAAATTGGTGCATATTAGATGAGATATTGTAAACGCATTGGAAAATGTATACATTTAGTTGCATTTTCCAATCATGTTTGGAAAATGCAAAATTCTTGAAAGCTTGCATCACGTTTTATTCTTATATGCTACAGCATAACATGATCTACTTAAATTCATAACCAAAAATAGCAAGGGGTTTCAATTCATCATGGTGGACATAAAAAATAATATTTAACTGACTGCAGTTGTTTTTCACAATTGCTAATTTAACCTTCTATACTAAGAAACATGTTATCTACCACTCTTTTTTTTTAAGTTAATCACCCCTACTAAAAATTAACCAATGATAAAAACAACAAAAATCCCACACCTACTGAGAGTGTTGGAAAATGAAGAGTTAAAGGATACATATGTGTGAAGTAGATGATTTATTGCCTATATTCTGAAATTTTAGTTAGTTTTAAGCTTTTAGTGATGGATATGCGCTTCATCTCAAAATAAGAAATTTCCATGGCCATGTAATGTTCATTTCCTTTAAAACAAGTAATTATAACACAAAAAGACTTTAAAATTTGAACTAAAAAATTTATTTAATTAAAGAATACTTACTTCATAAAGATTATTTGTAGAAAGCCATCTTTCCAGCATGTGCAATCACCAATGAACTATATTGTTGGATATTTCATTGAATTTTAAAAACCATATTGAAATTCATTAATTCCAGGGATTTTCTTAAACTAAATTAAAATACTGCACTCCATTCGATTCTAAAGAGTTTATTGATGCTTCCTGAAATGGTGCTACTTCCTACTCTGATATCGAATACATTGTGTTCCATATCTGCCCCATTTCCTATCAGTTAACCCATAACTTTGAGTTTATTAACCTTCAAACAGAAAACAGTTCGCAACAGAAGCCATTCTTATATCTTTTATTTTTAGAAATTTGTTTAATACAGTTACAACACAATCAACGTTTCTTTAAAATGATTATCACAAGCAAAAACCAAACTTTTGCATTGCGAACAGCCTCACGACCTAAGATAGTTGCGAAATATTTTAATATCCATCCTTTAAACTTCTTTTCGTAAGGATGTTCTATGGATAACTGACTATATTCAAGCATCACCAAGGTGAAATTTCGGAATCTTCCCATCAACCTCTAGACAGACATGCTAAAGATAGAAGGAAACTCAGTCTAAGATTGTTTAATGTTGGCTGTAATCAAACCTGGAAAATAATGTTTAGAAATTTATTACTAACCACTTAAGCGAAAAATAATAGATATTGCAAGTTAATTGCTTAATTATCACAAGGGTAAAATACCAATTCTTTTATTTATTTTCTAAAAGTTAAAAAAATAACAACCTTTAATAAATATAATGCCAATATATTTAGATGAGGGTTCAAGTCAAAACGGTCACAGTATGTATTTTTCACTTGATGTCTTCAGTTGCATATGCATATGCTTAAGCTGAAGTTAAGCTGAAAAAGCAACTTTATTTATAATTATATATACCTGGTGGTCTAAAAGAAACTTTTCGTATATATAAATCATGAGTGAACGAAAATTCAACAAATTGAAATAAAAGTTTAGATATGGTTATTTCAATGCATAGGGGTCCAGATTGTGATAAATGAAAACAATAAATATTTCACAATTCAATTACAGTGACAAAAATTCGAAACTTTCGAATAGCAACAACCAGTCTTTCCACGCGGAAATTTATCAGAGCATGGAAAAACGTTAAACGGCATTGGAACGAGACATGCATAACATAAATTGACTGCGTAAAACATTTGCAAAAAAGAGTATCGTAAAGAACAAACTCACATTAAAGGGAAGGTGTAATGATGCACTTTGCATAACTCACTATATTTAATTGTGTGAAAAATAAAATATATATTGGTCTTACATAAAATAAATTCTGTGATAGGTAGTAGCACCAATCACAGAACACTCTTGCAAACACTGCTTTTGGTGTAAATAGTATGGGAAAAGTGTTTCTTCTTCTTCGGGCTAATCCGTATCGTTTCGTGCATAGAAGATGACACTTTCAGAAAACAGCAAGATGATTTTACAAAGCTATTTTATCTAAGCGGAGTAAAAGCTTCAAAAGCAGTGCGAGTTGATCGTCAAAATCATAACCTAAAACAAAGCCCGTATCCCGTGAAAAGTGCACGTAATTGGAATAAGAAAGTTGAAGAAATGGAATGCACATGTGATAGACCGTGATCCGGATGACCCGTGTTCCTGTTGGAGTTGGAGTCGAAGTCATTGTTTAATACGATTATTACAGGTCTATTGAATACAACAAGAAATGTTTATCGTAATTCGGATGCACCGAAAACAATAGTTCTCCAAATTCTACTTTCTATTCTGTACGTTTTCCTTATTGATTTTAGCGCGTTCAAGCGTTGGCAACTGGAGGCAACCAACAACGTGTCAAATTTGTGAAGTTTTTCCTCATCAGATATTATGAATATAGCAATATTCGGCGTAGCAGTTGGCTTACTGGAAACGTAATTTCTAAGAACTGCGTTCGTTGTCCTGGAAAAAAAATACTCCCGACGTGTCACCCATGCACTTATATGACAGATAAGTGAATGTGTGGCATCGCAGGGACATTTATTCTGGGTCTTTAGTTCTTCGAAGAAATCATATCAAGTGGTATGTAAACGTGCTCCGTCACAGGTGCTGGGTATAAAGTAATGTTGGAGATTTACACAGTTCCAGCAGCAAAATGTCACTATTAACATTGTATGTATACAAGATGGTGCTCTTGCACACATTTCCAGAAATATTCGACAAGGAACTTTGATAAAGTCATCGCGTGTACCTTTGCCCTTTTATGGCCACATCACTTCCTCGATCTTATTCCGATGGATTTCTTGTTCTGGGAGTTATCTGAAATATAAGATGTAATTATCTAATTTCTGAAATTTGTCAGACTTGAAAGATACCATAAAACGGGAAGTTCTACGAATTCTTCCTGCCATGATAAGTTCTTCATTGTTATCGACAATATCCCTCATGTAATGCGTTATAGTCTTCGAACATGGTAGCGTTGAAAACTTGTAATGTGAAAAAAAGTATTTTTTGTCTCTCTATTTTCTTTTGTTATCAATTGTCCTTTATGATACTTTTCCCTGAAAATATTTTACGCCACCAATGTAGGTCATATGTGTATTGCTTAAACATCATTTGTAGTTTTCCATGATCTGATTAATTTACACATGAAGAAAGAGGTTGTTGCCATTCGAAATTTTGCCAAGCAAAATTTCGATATTTTGTCACTGTAAGTATCGTCGGAGGTTTATTGTTGAAAAAAGAATGCATTTTTTTTCGGTAGGAATTTTTTCCTCAAATGAAATTATACATTTTCAACACAAAAACACACTTTTAAAGTAAAACATTGATATGTGTACTGCACTGTTATATAGAATAAATGAAACATACTACACAATATTTTATCTCTTATTACAAAAGTTTTCCCCACTCTCCTTTTAGAAATGTTATTACTCTCTAATGATTTAAATGGTCCCTAATGATACTAATGATTAAAGGCTTAGGCAAGACTCTTTTTCTTTAAATAGATATTTCTGCATTCATTAAAACATAAAAAATGAAATCTTAAAAAGAAAATCAATTCAGTTATCTTGAAATGCTGGATAAGAAATTGTAAATAATTTTTATTTAAGTTGTATTTCTCTTATTAGGTCAAGAGTTTTAAAAGTTTGACTTTTTTTTTAAATTTATTTCTTATCTCTGTGAGAAAAACCTGGTAATTTGATTAACAAAACACATTCTGATTAATTTTACTTGTTTAATAGAATTAGACATTGTATGCAATAGTCAATTACTTATAGAATATACAATTTTTAAGAGTTACTAGCTATGAACCAGTTTGACTCTATATCATATGAGCTGCATGATTAAAGTTTCAGGAGAGCAACTAAATTCTGCTATGTAGAGTTCTATCGTAAAGAAAACTGGGACTGTTATTAAGGATATTTAATGAAAACTATCCTTGGACTGAATTAAGTTTTTCTAGTCTTTTAAATAAAAATACGTTTAAATTAAATAAAAATAAAGTAGTTAGTAATCAATAAGCATTCATAATTCACGTAACTGAAATTATTTTTCGGGACACAAAACTAACTTCTATGTAATTTTTACAAACTATTGCTAACAGGTTTTTATCAAATTGTTGACTAATGTGCTGGCTAATGCAGAAAAAAACTAACTTTGTAATCAACCATTTTTAATTATGTGAATTAATATGCAATTATTTATCTCTTACTACATGCTATAAATTATCACTAAATCTCTAATTTTCTGTTTAGTTTGCCAGTCTCTGCATCGTAAAATATTACTTACATGCTAAAATTAACATTCACCTATGAAAAAAACAAATTTATAATGATAACATTCTCTTCAAATGGAAGTTTGAACTAAAAATTATTGTATTAAAAACAAAATTTTAAAAAAATAAAAAAATCACTGCGCACATCAATATGAGAACATCATGCATCTTAGATCATGGCTGCATTTTCAAATTTTTAGTGTTTGAATACAATTCCTTAAGCATTTGCATTCTAAGCTACCTAAAATGTTTTTAATTTGTTCGGTAATCCTGTCTGATTCTTTGTAAATTTCTTCCTTGATATATACTGAATATTTTTTATAAATAAAAGTATATAATCTTATTACACAATATCCCAGTTGAGTACTATTTGAGTACTTTTGCATTTAACCACAAATATTTTAATTGTAATTAAACTTCCGTCAAATGATTTGCTAAAGGTAAAATTTTGAATGAATGAACAATTACAAACTGAGAATCTTTGGAATTTATTATAAAACTCAAAATGTATATATTCACTTATATTTGATTATTTTATTAAAATTTTAATGGAATTCCAATATTCATAACGTAATAGAATATCTATAACTTATATGAACAATCTTATATTAAAAGTAAAGAATAAATTTAAATTATTAAAAAAGGTAAATTAAATAAAAAAAATCCGTCAACCAGGCTTCTTTTTAATGAGGTTTAAAATAAATGTGCTATTCTGTAAAAGAAAGTTAAACAAATAGAGAAATAAGTCTAATACAAATAAAACATATAATTTCTTATTTATATTTTAAAATTCCATCTATCCTGTTACCTTGTCTAAAACTCTAGATGTTGTGTTCATCTTTTCTAAATTTCTTGGAAAACTAAATATTCAATTTATTCTTACACATCAAAAGTCATCTGTTTTCAGCCTCATCATTCCTTATAGTTTAAATATATTTTCTTTCCATAAATGATACTCTTGCTGTGTTTAAATTTATTTTAAATTAAGGATAAATTTGTATAGCAATAAAGAAATTATTGGAATAATTTCAGCTCAAGTTATAAATTATCATGTTTTCCAATGATGACTTAACTAAAAAGTAATGTCCTCTTTTTAGATTTTACTGCCATACGAGTATATTACATGATTTCAAATTTAAAATTAATTTAAGAATAATGCAACTCATAAAACGCTTTGCATTTGTTTTCTATTAAATTACTTCAAACTAATTGTATTAAAAGATTTTAATGATAACTAAATATGAATCTGAAATATTATTCCTATTATTACTAAATGTAAAATGATATCATTTCTGTTCTGAATTTATAAGTACGACATCTGACATTCTTAAATTTATAAAATAATTGATGGGATAGTATTAAATTTGTTTTGAGAAACTTTTTTCACTGGAGAATTAAATTTATCGAGAAACTACCACTTTTACAAATTAAAGGAAAATTTTAATGAAGACTTACTAGAATATTTCTAAGTATTAGCTCCAATTTTCTGAAAGAATCAAAATGTACATAAATTTAACTTACATTAATTTTAAAATTAGTACAAGAAAAGCATTTTATGGTAAACTTAGAATATTTGGAGTCAAGGTAAAAAGATTTAAGAAGATTTAAAGTGATAAAATAATTTATTTCCGAAAAATGATTTTGATATTTAATTATTAAGAAACGTAAAATTATTATAATGGATCATTTTAATATGAAATGTATTCAAGTTAGTGTTGTGTATCACTTTTGAATAATCCAATGTGTACTGTAATTTTCCTTTTATAAATAACGAGAAATTTGTTTTCGATTATGATAAAAATTACAATATTAATTTTATGTGAATATTACTTTGTCCTTAAAATGCACTCATATTCCTTAAATCCATGAAATGTATTACAAAATTTCAAATGAGTTTAATTTCTATGCCTTGAAATATTTTAACTCTCTAACTGTGAAAATTCAAGACTTGCTCATTTTAATACCTCTTCAATAACAATGCATTGTAATCCATTCTTCCCTGAATATTTTCGTGTCATGTACATTCACATATTTTTTCCCATTTAGCACGCAGTATTATTTTGTCTAGTCTTTCTTTTCATACGATTTAACTTCTTGCATATCGTCTTAGTAACATTCTAGATGACGTGGTTTTAATACTGTTTAATTTAAGGAAATTACAAAAAAGCGGACATTACTACGTTTGAAATAAAATAGGTTAAAACAAAATATGCATATTAACATTTAGGCATCATGTACCGATTTTTTAAAACTTTTTTATTACATATTAGTGAGAATCGTGTTGTAACTGCACTTAAAGTGCAACAAGACTCCAAAGTTAACAGTTCTAAGGAGGTTAAACAGTCATCGTGAATAGAATTTTCCACCTTTAGGTAATCTGAGAAATTCTACTTCACTCACTCTGACAGAAAGTAGAAGTTCATCATCCAAATACTGTTGTATAACCATGATAGAATTCTATCATAAGACCTAGCTATTATATTTTGAAAAGGGAGAAGCTTATTTCCTAAATTCATAAAGAGAAGTATAAAGTTAACAGTTTTTCAAACACAAACGTGATATCTAAATACATTATTGCATAAAATTGCTTTAAAAGGTATTAAGTATATTTTGCTAAAAATATTTCTTAGGTTCTATTATAGTATGGAATTTATCATTATAATGATAATGATAAATTCTCTACTATAATATTCTGATCTGAGAACAGTTATAACTCTGAAACACAGGCGACTGATCAATATGGGAAGATTTAAATACGTTTGAATCATAATTGAAATATACATTTGTTTCAGCTGACTACTCTTCATTATCACATTGATCTTGAATTTTTGCTAATCCTGATTTTGAATAAAATATTTATGCTTATATTTGCTTGTTTTTATTAATTTTTAATAACTAATAAGACCAATTTTTTCCAATATAATATTGTACTCTATATAACTCTCAAATTTGTATGTCACCTTTTTAATAATTCATGCTTTAGCATCTAGAAATTATTAAACCTTTTCCTAAATTAATAATGATCAATATAAGTTAAATAAAATAACTCAAAAGTAATTTATTACAAAATAATGAATCAAGTACAAAATCAATGAAGACAACGTATTTAGGAAAATATACTATTTATTGAAAATTAAAACATATAGTAAGTACATTTTTCTCAAGTCAGTTTAATTTAAATGATTATCTCTCATCAAAATGAATTCATTAACTCGGTATGGTACAAGATATTATCTTTAATAAAACAAAAACATGTATGTGTTCAATTATTTAAACAAATCTTTTTAATCACTGAAACGTCTCTATTGAGGTTTTATATTTATATAGTCACTGAACTGCTGATCTTGTGGAAATGAATGAAATCATTCATACTAATGCATAGAAGGAAATAATAAGATTACTCCCTTGAGAAGGATCGGCTGGGAGAATCTTTTCTCTCAGCTTGACACAGAAGATATTATTAGTTTCTGTAATCCCATTGTTATTCCGCTCCACCGTTTCATTGAAACCAACAAAACAGACCAATCTTATATTTCATGCAGATGCTTAGATTGGTTTTATTGATATATGATTACAAGGGTACAAGAAACACATGTTTATTACTTGAAAACAAAATATGTCACAAAAACTACATTTTTAATAATAAATATATTTCAGGTAATCTAAGCATGTTCTTAAGTCAAATATAATATTTTGGATTTTCAAATTTATTATCTTTATTAATTTTTCTTATTTTGTTAACTTTCATAAAAATAAAATAATTTAATATTTTTTGCCATGATAACAAATTTGTAAGATGTAAACTATTTACTGAAAATTAATTTTGCTATTTTCCCTTTATTTGAATTAATAGAATGAATGCTTTTTTTGCGCTTAGAAAAAAAATGATCAAAAAACTAAAATATCTTCTTATAATTTGTTTTGTACTTAATTTATAAGAATTAAAATAATATCAATCCATTAACTTGTCAGCTAAATGAGGTATATCATCCACAGATTAAAAAAGTTAAATATTTCAAGGAACGTATAATATATTTAATAACTATACATAAAATACAGTTTGGTGAAGGATTTAGTGAAAAACAATTCTTATACGAGCAATAATATTATATCACATATCATCGATGAATAAGTTATGCATATATATACCATAAACCTTGCTGAAATTTAAAATGTTTACGACAGTCTGCAGAATATAGAAATAAATGTGAGTGAACTGGGAATTCATATGTTGTACTTAATGAAAACTTTTATCTGATTGCTTCTCTGAATATAGCTAAGGATTTCATTAAATATCATTTAAATGAACGCATAGTTTTCTAAATGCTTTTCGTCTTACATCAAACTAAGAGCAATAAGATTTATCATGGTTAACATCCTTCCTTTAATGTCCGGTATTTTAATATGTCCAAGGATTGATGTATCGTAAACATTGAATGCGATTTAAAGTCAAATGAAAAATACTTATTATTAATTTGCAGTTCGTATTATTTCATGTATTCATATCCATTATAATGAATTTGGTAAAAGCTTTTACATAGTTTTCTTTGCATTAAAGCAACAGAATGTCTTTATTTTCTGAGGAAGAACCTTTATTTATCAGTGTAAATCGTATTTCTAATTATGTTTTTACCTCTACGTAATAAATCTAAATAAAAAATCAGATTTATGCATAAGATTAATCGAATATAAATTTCTCTCATGGAACTATGATTTTCTAATATTATTTTAAATTTTCTGTAATAATAAGTTAAATTATTAGAGAATGATTTCCAATATTAAGATTTTCTCTTAATTTATTTGATAAGGAATATATTTTCATGCACTGATTTTTAATATTTCTTAGAAAAGCTAGTTTTAAATTCAGGATAAATCTGTTATTTTTTTATTTAGTTTTGTCTCGATTTATCAAATGTATCTTAAGATGACCTTTAAACTGCTGTGGATCATAAGGTATATTTATGCAATCATTAATTCTCTATTAAGAGTAATCCTTTATATATTTTGTATAGTTCATATTGCTTATGTTTAAGATTGAAATTTTCTCTGAAATGCTGCAAATTGAAATAAATCTCTCCCATTTTCATAAATGAAAATACTGTGAGAATAATATCGTGAATTTATTAAATCAGATTTATGAGATTATCTTTCCAAGAAATGTACTGATGATTATTCTTGAAGTTCGTATAAAATAGAATGTGTTTTACTTAAATGTAAAATTTTACTTTAGCAGGAATGAAATATATGACAAATATAGACTAATTCCTAAAATCATATAAATTCTATTTTATTTCATGTAAATATAAGCCTCCAGTAAAATCCATTTCAAAATTATTGTAAGTTCTTAGAGAATTAGAATTTCAAATTTGTATCCATTTCCTATTCATTAAATTTTTAAGGATTTTTATATTTGTAGATAAGTAAATCATTTATTTTAACGATGGAAAAAAAAGATAATGCATAAATATTTTGATTCGCGAATTGTTTCAAATCGTAAATACAGATATGAATATAAAAGGGCATTTTTAGCAGAGACTTTAGAATTATATTGTTAGCTTAGTCACATTGAAACCAGATAATAAAAGAACCAAGTCACATTAGGATGATCTGAGTTCTATTTTATTTTTTATACATTTGATTACTGGCATCAGAAATATTCATTATTAAAATAATATGCAACTTTTAAAGCGAGGAACAAAAAAATTTAATTACCATACAGCTAAAAAATATTACCAAAAATATTTACTATTAAAAATATGATACTGACTAATTTAATGTTTTCACATAATGTATATTTTCAAAATGTATAAAAAATGGTCTGCAGACTTTTTAACAAATATAAGCAGAATATATATACAGCTTTAAACGCTAATTTCAGGACATAAAATTTTCGAAACGTATCGTAATTTTTAAAAGCACAGAAAGGAAGGAATTGAGTGTAGGCTTCAAATCAAATAATATGTTTTCATTTATATATTTTTAAAGTTTAAACAAATAAATAATGTATATTAATATAGTATATTAATAGAGAACAATGTAAAGAATAATCACATTATGTGTTAAAGAGATGATTAATATAGTAAGAGTAAACACCACATTTCTAACCACCACAGTTTCTTATTTTATCAAAAACTGCTTCAAGAAAATTGTTTAAGAAAAAATATTATACAGAGTTTTTAGTAGATATTAAATGCAAGGGGTTGTAAAATAATGAAAAAAATCATAAATTTATTAAGATCTCCTTATTTATTTGGTGTAGAATTTTGGCATGGTAATAAATTTGACTTCCTTAGAATCTACTAATAGTTGCTAGATTGTTTCATTATTCAGGGAGATATTGTAAAAGCTCTGGAAGAGTTATTTTTGGAGGTATTAATACCGCACACACATAAAACTTTAAAATAGACTATAATAGTTCAATTACATATAGTTCGTGTGACTGTGTGGGTCAGAGTAGACGCTTAACTACATCCTCATATTTATCTAACTTTGCATTATCATCCTACAAAATTCCATCTTCTGCAGTCTGATTCGCATCCTCCAAACATGTACCTACTCAGTTGTAGAGAAAAGTATAAAAGATGATTTGAAGTACATATTATTTCCAGCGATTTATTTCTCTGCCATGTTTTGTGAGTATGACAACCCCGTAAATCATGTTTGGCATTAATATCTCTTATAAGTGTCTTGAAATTTGATATTGTGCCACATATATGATGTATATGAACGCGCCTTCATTCTAAGATGTCAATGATTACATTATAACTTTAATCATTGACACCTTCGAACCAAGGCATTTATTGAACTTATCAGTCATTTTTGGTGCAGTTGTTCACCTTTCAGATATTAACAATCAGTTTCAAAACCCATTGTGTTAGTGGTTACTTTTCCTCCTCCTTCCTTTCCGCCCCCTATTTAGAGTTGGTGAGCAAATCTTGCAATATGTAACTGCGCTGCAATGGTTTTAGACAACGGGCCTCTAGAAATGACTAAGCTTGACTTCTTTGAAAATGTGAGATGTACGACATTTTTACTTTAATTCATATATTAGTAGCATTTATGCATTTCTATTAATAAAAAAAGTTGGTAGCTTTTATTACATTTTAAGGATTACTAATCTTATCAAATCGTGTTATTTTTATTCACAAGCATTTCCATTGTTCTAGTATATGATAATTTTGTACATGATATTTACATGACATATTTTAATTAAATATAAAATCATGCTCATTTTTTGATAAAATGAAATAAAAATTATTCTGTGTTATAAAATGTATCCTGTATGATAAAGTTGATAGTAAAATATATTTATTATTATAAAAAAAATTATGTGCAAATTAAAATATGCTGACAATTACATTATAATTAAAAATACGTGCAATATACAGCAGTCATTTTTTAATGACAAATTTTTATCAGATTCTTATGAGTCAACTGTTTTCAAGCTGGAAATTGAATGTTAGTCTTTTTCCTATATAAAATTTCAGTGTTCAGCATTTTTCATTTTTATTCAGTATTATTCTCACACTTTTTGTTCAGAACATTAAGAATTTTCTTCCTCCTTAGGTATGTATAATTGCAATGTTAAGCAACTGAGTTTCTGAATTTTTTTTTCACAATTTCATTATTCATACTTTTTTAAAATACGATAAACTAATTAAATAAACCAATGAGATTTACAAAGCATTTTAATCCTATTACTTAAAGAAGAAGTAACTAAAGCAATCCAGAAATTTTATACATCATCATTATAGTAAATTGTTTATATTTACCGACTTAAATGTACTTATAACATAATTAAGAAATGAATATGTTTCTATTAAAAGCAATAATACTTTGTATTATCTAGAATAATATAATTTTTGTTACTTTAAGAAAAAGTCTTTTAATACTTGTTTTTTAAATTTTTATATCAAAAAGGCAAAATATTTATTGACATTAATGTAAACCACATATATAACATATTTAAAACGGCATATAGCAGTTACTAAAGTTATCAAGGGGAGTATATAATTTCATGCCTTGCAAATGTATTCCATTTTACATAATTTTTACGTGATCATGAAAACATATCTTATTTTTGGGGTTATATTTGAGTAATTCTTGGATATTTTAAATGCGTACTATGGTAGCTTGAAAAATTACCTTTCTTTATTCATTTTATATCATCAAAAAGGAGAACCTTATGATTAATTATTTAATATAGACTCTTTCATCTTTAGAAAATATCTTCATTAGGGAACACAGTTTCAGTACGGAAGTAGTAATCTATTATTTGCAGCTATCGGAAGAAATTTTTTATTACCTTCCGACACGACTTCATAAGATACATTGAAGTAATCATGAAAGCTTTTCCCTAAAAATTATCTTTATATAGATACAGCTACACGAATCAGGAAATTAAACGCTCAGAATTAGACTGGTGATTTTTTTCAAGAATTAATTGCCTTGGAAGCTAAACCTTGATAGAATCAGTGAAGCATGCAGTGAACAGAAGGTTATATATTTGCACCACCGAAATTTGCTATTAATACAATGGAGATTTTCTTCATATAACGTTACAAAATATCTGTGAAAGGACTAACAAAAGATTTATAAAAGAATTGGTATGCATATAAATCAGATGCTATTTATTAAAAACAAAATTTTAATTAATCCAAGATATTGCTTCATTTAAATCTATATTTCCTATCTAACATCGAACATTTTATTTTATATTTTACGAAAACTATTTGAATTATAAATTGCGCATAACAATATAAAGTAATTACAGCAATATGATTAGCAGGATTATCATTAATACAGCATGAATTTGATTAACATTTTTAAAGACTATTAATTTTTAAATTTTTTATTCATATTTCAAATAATTTATTTTCAAAAAAGTGTTTTAGTAAAAATATTACCAGTATTTTAAAAGGAGTTTAGAAGATACTTTATAAAATTAAAAATTTGATCTACTAAATAAAAATATATTTTAATTGCTTAAAAAAGTAATCACCAAACTACATTTATATAAATATAATTTTAACTAATTTACGTAGTTATTGTTTTCAGTATTTTTTTTCCAAATTACCAGAAATTACCAACTTTTGAACCAAGAAATTTAATATTAATTTATAATTTTATCTCTTGTTCGTTTTTTATCTCAATGAATATTTTTAAATATACCGATAAGACATTTTAGAAATATTTTTTAATTTAGTGAATATTTATTACTTTTTTAAATTTTAAATAAAACAAATGAGACTATGTAAGAAAGAGATAAAATTAAAACTTTTGGGAAGCGTTAAAAAAAGATTTGTTAACATAAATGTTTTAAGCGTTATTCTACATATGTTGCATTTAATGTTTTCCTTTTAACAATTTGTTATCGGTAATATTTGAATAATATTATAGGCGTATATACATAAATTTAAATTGCTCAAATATATAAAGCATGTATTAGTTTAATAGAAAAATAAAAATTATATATATTTTTTTGTAATAAATTGAAAAATTTAATAATAATATCTATAAATATTTTTCAGTTAGTGACGTATAGGCTATAAAAAGCCAATACAAAAATAAAACTTCAATGATATACTCATGAAATCGAATTTTCTTATTGCATATGTTTTATTAAAAATTAATAAGTATAATAAGCAGAATGATTTTAAAATAAATATTGAAAGAAAATATTTCAAGAATGTTTCGTAATTGATATAAGAGTGGACAATTTACTGTAATTAAAGTATTGTTTAAGCAATTAAACTTATTGTACTGTACCACTAAATTTTATAATAAATATTTACAATGTAAAATCTTAAAATACATAAAAACTTAATTGTTCAACTTGTTTTGTATTTGTAAAAAGTAAGCTAAATTTAAACACTAATATTTGTCATCTAAGTCTAGTAAAATTTAGTTCATACAGATAGAAAAACTTTGTTTAATTTCTTTGTAAAGTTTAGCAATAAAAACGCTTTAATAAATGCTAATAATTTTAGAGAAGGAATTTTTGACAGAAAAATAAAATGAAGCTATTAATTTTTGGAGCATGTTTTCTAAGGACAGGTCATTAATACTTCGTGTAAAGTTCCCTTGAAAAATCCATTGGCCTCATTCATTCTTTTTTCACATTGTTAAAATCTGACAAGCTCAGCAAACACCATCATGATTTTGTTTTTATAATGAAGCTCTTTTTACCTGAATTAGGTCAAAGTTATAATAGAAGAAAATTGCAATTAGTTTCATGATACAAAAGAATTATTTTTAACTTAGTTAATCGCAATTATTTTACATAGTATGCTATATTTATGATGTTAATGATACTTAAGAAACTTTCTAAGTTTCTATAATAGCTATCATTTCAATAACGTTTTTGGTTGCAGTTCATCATGAAATTAAAAATTGTCTTTCTTCATCTTTAATAAAATTTATTTCTTTCACATAATATAGTTGTTATATATATATATATATATATATATATATATATATATATATATATATTAATAACTTAATGATGAGCATTCTTAGATATAATTAAAATTCTACGTTACTTACTTGCAGATTTCAATTCATGAACAGAAACAAAGAAATGAAATCATTGAAGAGCATAATAGGATTAGAAAAAATTAAGCATATGCATATCACACAATTAATATAAAAATATTTATGTAATATGGCATTAATCCATGAGAGATATAATGTGTTAAATTATATTTCTAGCATTTACAAATTTTTCATGTTTTTTTCAACATGAAAATTTTAATTATTAATTATTTGTTTGTTAAGATGACCACATATTTGTAATTAAAGTGTGTAAAGACGTTGTTGAAAAGAAATTTAAAAAGTGTTTCACTCGTGATGAAGTATAAACGTATGATGAAACTCATGATTAACTCCTAAAACTGAAACCTCTAGATTATAAAAAATAGTACTTTTAATATTTCAACATGAAGCCGTTGAAGTGTTTTTCATATGTGCTTCATGGGATTTATTTTAGGACCTCATACTATTCAATAGGATATTTTAATTTTTTTTCCCATATTCCATCACAAAAGAATGTGTAAGAGGCTAATTATTTACATAATTCAAATGTATAACCTTAAAATAATTAGGATTTAGTTTGATTTAAGACTTTTTATCCTGTTTTCAAATGAAACTTCTATTTCAGCATAAATTGCAGATTATAATAACTTTATCGGATTCCACTCTGAGGGGCAGAAAAGAGAAATTCCCACCGGAACTTACAACAGTGTTGAGTAAGCGAACGAATAATACCAAAAGTTTCATCATTATTTTTTAGCGAAAATCTCAAAGAAAATTCTCAAGTGCCAACCACGTTTGTCTTTTGACAGTCGCACTGGCGAAGGAATGATTGGCACACTTTCTTAAGGATACCTGGAGTCGTTTTAACTTTTTTAAATTAATTTTGTCCAAGGCAACTACGACGATTCTAATCACCAGATCTTCAGCTGAATCTAGAGGCGTCTCGTACACTAAAAATTTCATATGCCCCTAGAAGAAGTTCAGTGGGTTGAGGTCCGATGAGCAAGGAAATTAAGCCGCTGATCCGCTACATCCATTCCACTACGTGTGGCATTCTAAAAGTTACAGACCGTGATGGAAATATGAGCTGAGGACCCTTCGAGCATAAGACCCATGCCTGCCTGAATGGAGAGTTGATGATCCTGCAATAAAATAGGAAACACTTGCTCCAAGAAGATACGGCATGTTGCGCCGGTCAAACGGTCTGGCATGATACAAAGGACTACCAGGTAATCACCAAGGATGCCTGCCCAGATGTTCACGGGAAATTCATGTAGTGTCTACGAGGGATTCTCCAGTGGGAATTGTTGCCAGACCAAATGTGTTGATTGTACGTGTTGCTCTTATTTGCAGAAATTTGGATACGGTAAATTCGTGATTGATTCTTGATGCTTTTCTGATTTCCTATTTTCTGCCTCTTTGAGTGGAATGCGAATTTAACTTTACTTATTACTAAAATTAAGACTAAAATTTTACTTTACTTATTTAATAACTTGGACAAAAGCCTAGTAAATTGATTAGTTTTACAATTTTCCGACTGTCTTCAAGTAATTTTTAAAAATACATTTTCAACGTTAGAAAAGAAGATTCATATTACGTTTTTTATTTATTTTTGATTTACTAAACTACAATCCTAATGGAAAAGAAAATACAAGCTTCAGTTAACAAACTGAGAAAAAATTTTTTAAGAAGAGTTTGTCATTCAGAAAAGAAAAAAATAGTTTCGTAAAATAATTTCACACTTCAAAATTATTATTATGTGATTGTGAATCTCTATTTTTTCTATTTAAAAACATTTGAAAGTCTATTTTTTAGTTCTTTATGAGGCAATTTATAATACTGTATAGTTTTTTAATAAATAATTAATAGTTTTTATTACTTTACTTTCAATCTTCTTAGCGTATAAGAGAAATACCTTTTACTTAAAAAAATTCTACCATACAAATATAAATTGAATATTTTTTAAAGGAATTAGTCACTTTATTATTTTTTCTCTTAGAATTACATAGAAAATACAAATTTGGGAAAACAGAATCAGTATTGCTAACACTTTATATGAAATAGGATTCTTCTGGGAAGAAAAAATAGACACCACTCGCTCTTCTGATACCTACATTTGGAAGTACTTTCTTTCATAGAATAATCCATAGAATGATATTTCTTTTCCAAAGAAATATTGCAAAGCAGCATATTTCTATTCATAGGATTTCTTCATAAATATGAGAAGTGTGGAATTCTCTTATTTTAAGCTGAATACTACCGGCAGAGCATAGATAGAACTTCCAAGGTCTTCGTTCTATCCTACTGCCGCTCATAGGAAAGTATTTCGCCTCCGAGACTTAAAAAAGGAAGAAGGAAAAGAAATATATATATGGAGGAAAATAAAATTGAGAAAGAGTCGGGAATTCTTTCTGGAGGCATGTTTAAGCCTCATATCAATCAGTTGGGGCATTTAAAGCTAGAAGCTGCTTAGTTCTTCTCACTACAGATGGAGAAGTTTTGCGAAGATGAAACGAGAAAACCAATTCCGAAGCTTTAGATAAAAGCGCTGTAATTCAGAGGTAGACAGGAGTAGTCGCAAAGTGCAGGCTTCGACGATTTCCTCTATCTACCTCTACCCCTTTCATTCTTACCCTTTTTTGGTGGTTGTGAATACTGCAAAGATAAAGATGAAAGTATTTTTTACTGTGATTTAATATCAGTTCCAATGTAATTTCTGAGGGAGCTAAAAGTGAAAAAAGAGGATCAAGATATTTTTTCTCTTTTGAGAATTCTTACAGTAAGTGAAATGCTTTACTTATGATAGAGAATATATTTTTCTGAATGAATTAAGTTATGCTATTTGCTCGTAAATTCTATTGGATATTGGAATATTCATAAAAATAAAAAGTATGTAACTTCTCATGAATTTATTAGGGACGGGGTTTTAAATTTTCATCCCCACGTGAAAAATATATAAATAAAATGAAACAAATTCAAGCCATTTTAAGATGCGTGTTTTAAAATGGCTAAAAAAATTATTATCTTAAGCAAAGTTCTTAAAATTAAGATTAACAACTTAATCAGGAATTAAAAATTATAACTTACTAATTAAGACTCACTTTCAAGCAAGAATTCTCGAAATTTGATGAAACTTTTATGAATCACATGCATTTTCAAATCCTCTATGAGCATTGCTGCGACCTTTAGCTCATTAATTTAACATAGCTTTGCACTTCTCAATTGCCATTTATTTAAGCTGCATTGCCTCAAAATCTCATAAATAGTGGTCACAAATAAAGCATCTAATGTTACAGACCATTTATTGAGGATGAAATCAGTACATCAAATTTAGCGTATATCCCGAATATTTATATATGTCAGAAATCAAATTTTGCACAGCTGTTATAAGAAAATCAATGAGTGTAATTATATCAATTTATTATAATTCTAAAATAGTTTTTTAATTGTTTGAATAATATTTCACATCAATTTAAGATTCGAATTTTACATGGTTCTTGTAATATATTTACTTTCACAACATCAAAGAAAATGGCAATTTCTTTTGAACTTTAATTAAAAATGTAATCAATCAAAGGAATACTTTGGATTGAGTTTAAAATATGAAAATATTGCATTTGCCATTTATTTTGCCTCTTATAGCTGAATCAGCAATTAGAAGTTACATCTAACAATACAATACTTTGGAGCCTTTTGCATGGAATGTAACGAAAGGATACTTTGAAATAAACTTTAAGGACGAATATTTATTAGTTAAAGAGTATATTTGTTTGTTGATCAATTAAATTTAGATGATTCTAAAATACGACATAATACATTAAATATTCTGTAACGGTAGAATATAAAGTAGGTTTGCTACCTTAGAAACTTAATTAACTAAGGTAATTACTAAGACAATTAGTCTAGGAAAGATCTTTATATCTAGACAACATTTCATAAATAAATCATGAATTTATCAGCTAACGTAAATTTTTTTTATATTGATTCACCTCTTGTAAATCATTTTCAGTTTTCAAAAATGTGCATAGATGAAAGGCACAGTAGTTGCAATTTAAATTGATGGAATTCAGATCTGAATCCATTAAAATAACATATTACCCCGCCAATATGCCTTATTCCTTTTTAAAGTTGTCAGAATAATTAAGCACCAAACTGACAGCTGAATGGTTACGCTGACTTTCAGTGTAAAATCCACTTTCGAATTCAATTTCCACTTGCACTTTCAAATTCAATTTTAGCTATTCAGGTTTAGTCCAAGACCAATTAGCTCTCAAGTACAAAATGTAACAGTACAGAATCAGTTAAATGAACACATCGTATAGCCCATGCACTTACATTTCCTATTATTTTAAAGTATCATTATCTTTATGATTTTAAACAGATGTTTGCATGAAAAATATAGAAACTATGTAAAAAAATGAATAATGAAATTAAGTTTTATCAAACACTTGTTCTTTTCTAAGGAACTTTATTGGCATTATAATTATTACTGCGAATAAAATTATATTACTAATTTATATTACTGCGTATATTATTACTGCGTAAAAAATAAATATTCTGAGGAACTTAAAATGAGTGCAATAATTAAATACATTTGAACGTCACAAAATGTAAAATATTATGACACATAAAAATATACTTTGATATAAAGAATTGCATAAGCATCAGTATAATAATACAGCTTTCTTAAATTTAATTTATGTAAATAACCGGCATCCAAGACTATTCAATTCCTAAAATTCATTTTATCGCATACAATAAAGCATTAAGGTTTAACTGATCAACATTCATTAAATCATCAGTACATTCAAGCAATATATTTCCTATTAATAAAATATTAAACGTACAGTAAGATTTCAATCATTAGCTGATCTTGAACATAAATTTGCTTACTTTAAATTACCTCTGAAATATCACCCATAAGCAGGGATGGAATTTCTTCTCAGTATAAATCTCAATCATTTTTCTACATTTTAAGACAGGGAAACTTGATATGATAATGGAATCAATAATGCGTTTTCTCATACTCAAGTAGCACAATGTTGGAAATTTGCGTTCAAATTGTTTCAGATGGCTTTTGGTAAATTATGCTGTCAAATCGTATCCGTAATTATCGTATAAGGTTACTAGATTTGAGCGTAAATTAATCTTGAATGAAAGCTTCACTTCAAATATTATAATTTAAAATATCTTTATAAAGTTATTGCCTGTCATGAAAAAATATTTATGTGTGACTAAATCATAATTTTGTATCTTCAGAACATAGCAAAACAAATTATCCTGAAAATCGTATTATATAGTGACTAGTTTCATTTTGAAATTGTTAAAAAAGTTTTGTCCTTATGTCTTTTGATTTGTTAACATATCTCATACATGAATACATGCACACATACACAGACAGATTGCATATATATATATATATATATATATATATATATATATATATATATATATATATATATAAAGAAAAATAAAAAAGAGAATCTTTCTATTTCAAATCCAATATAATGCATATTTCCCACTTTTATCAGATTGTTCACTTTTAATATTATATAAAGTTAATTTAAGACCAAATTTTAATTTAAAGGGTCATTTTAATAAAAATGTATGCATAAACACACGCACATTCACTTTGACAGTATATATATATATATATATATATATATATATATATATATGGGTGTGTGTATGTATGCATATTTTCTGTTTAAGAGTCATTAGTAAAAATATATATTTTTCTGAAATTTTTAAGTATGATCTTCCAGTTGAAAAATAATTTAAAGCTGTTACAAATAAGTTGCACGAGCGTGCATTTACTACAAGAATCTTAATTTTCACAATATTTGGATAACACCATTGCTATCTTTTATGACTCAATTTGTCATCAATTTTGTTTTCAAGATTGTTAAAATCACTAAATTAGCAATATTTTGCATGACATATTGAATCTAATTAATTACACACCCCCCAACGCTCAGCTCTACTGTTCTCACTGTGATCTAATGATAGGACACCACACTGTAGTCAGAGTTTCAGATTACAAGGGAGCAAATTAACAAAGGGAAATGAATGTTGAAATTTTAATTCTGATTTCTCGTCTGTCAATGTTAGTGCTAAGGAGATTTCCTGGTTTTCTCCTTACGACAAGCGAATAATACCTAGTGTCCTCTTGGAAGACAATTACATTGTTATCAAATATTAATGTGTCTTACAAGTGTCTGATTTTTTTAGGTGGTTTGTTTTGCAGTTAGGAGTCAAGGAATATAGTTATGGCTTAGTAGAACAACTCTCTTGGGAGAAGGTCTGTTTTTTAAATTGAATTTTAAAAGTAATATATCATTGAAAATATTCTTAACTCATACAGAAATTACAATTATCCAAATGACATTATAGTTAAATTTATACTTTATAATATTAATTTCTAAAATTGTATTCTATAAGTTAATAATATGAATAAATGTTATAGGTGAAAACAAAATTTTTGTTTAAGAAATTATAAAATTTGCAAGGATAGCGGAACATAATAACCATTAAAAAATGATTTTCAATAAAATTTAGGAAGATAAGGGTCTTATATATTACTTATTTTGTATAATCTACTAAACATGAAAACACATTATATAAATAAGCTTTATAATGTTAAATTGTGAATGATGAACTTTAACAAGTTTATTTTAAAATGCTCCCTTCTTTATAAATAAAAATAAGCTTAGGGATAGCTAAAAATAAATATTTCTATGTATTTTGAATTAATTTTGAATTCTATATATGAAGAAAAAAACAAAGCTTTAGTCATAATTAAGGTGCAAAATCACGTTTTTAGAAATGTTTTGTGCGTAAGAAATATAAACCAGAAATTTATCCATAATTCCAATGAATTCAGCTTTTAGTTGTAAAATTAAACAATTTATTTCTACAACAAATTAAATCTGAACAATATAAGTAAAAAAAAATTTCTAAAGGAATTTTCGTTTGAAACATTAATCAGTTTTTCTAATAGTAATTTCCCAATATATGTGAATGATTATTTATATATAAGTATAATAAAAAGTTCTCATGTCTCGTTGTGTTTTGAAAATATTAAATTCAAAATTAGTGGAAAATATTTTTATTGAAATTTAGTACTGAGATAAATTGAAAGGAAAATATATGAAGACTGATACAAATAAATAACAATTCATGCCAAAAATAGTAAATATATAAAAAAAGAAAAGTGATGGTTTTACAAAATAATGCATAGAATTTGATTTATTCTATACATAATGTATATAAAAGTTTATATTTGTTATGACAAAAGACCTGAATAAAATTTTACATTTTACTTCAAACTTTATGGTTTTTAAGATAAAACAAAAATGAACATATATATATATATTCTTATACGAATCCCGAAAACACCTACATTCACTTTGATTATGCTTTGATTTTTAATCTAGATTAAAATTTTAAACTAACTTAACTTTTTGATTTAACTTGTAAAAAAATAAATAAATAAATAAAAATAAAACAAAAAATTTTCATTACTTTTAGCAACCATATTCTTCTGTATTTGATATATTTTTTTCATTGTATTGCTTTGCTTATGTATTGTTTTGTTTATTTTTTACAATGTATTTCTTTCATTCCATTTATTTCAATTTCTGTATAGTTGTATTTTCTTCTTATAGAGACACTCTTCGGGGGAATGGCACGAATATTTTTAGACCTTTGTCTTTCGTGTTAGTCAGAAAAGGGGTCTGTTTTGCACAGCTGACCATCTCCCTCCTGTTGAAGACGTAGTCCCTATACTTTTACCTTAATTATATTATACTATATTATATTGTTTTTCTTGATTTTTTCCTGATTTTGTCTTATTGATATTAAATTGTATAGTTTCTTCTTTGTTTTCTTTTTATCTGTTAAATATATCTTACTTAATTTATATTGGCATTTCACACAATAGCTGCTTTTGCTCTGGTATAATGGCCTCTAATACTTATTTATTGATTAATATTGTATTTGATTTTCATATACATTGTATTTATTACTTTCTCTCTCTCTCTCTGTCTCTCTCTTTATATATATATATATATAAATGCTACATTGCCTTCAAAACACGAGTGCTAACTTAATAGCAAAAATATGAAGTAGATTTTCTCTTTTGTTTTTGATCATAATTAAAAGATATTTGCTAAAAGTAATTATAATTCCATTTCAACAAAATATTTTCACTTGCTTTATTTTGATATTTGTCAAAACATGCTAACAAAAATTATGATTATAACAGAATTTATTTAATGTTAGTGACTTGATATATAGTGGACAAGCAGGTTTGTTCCAGTCGGTTCTATGAACAAAAGAACATTCAGAGCATCACATTTCAGAACATTGCATCCAAACATTTATTTATTCTTGCATTAAATATTCAACATGAATGCCAACACACTGCACTGGAAAAACTTTACAATTGGCAGAATGTTTCAGTTTAGCCAAAACTGGAAGAGATGAACCTTATGATTGCGGTGAAATTTCTTCATATTTAAAAATCATCCGTTTTGAAATTAAGTCAAGGTGGAGTCAAAAGATAATGCAATTTGATTATTTTTGTCTTGACCAAAGATTTGCAACAAGAATTGTTTTCTTGCACTCGCACAATTTAGAGTTTGCTTATCTCACGATTTTAACTTTTAACTTTAAATTTTAACTTTTTGCAGAACAAACACACAAGCCCAAAGTGGCTTAAAGGCACGAGCTTCTCAACCTAAATCAAGAGCACTAATTTGGCTGCCAGTTTGAAAAAGCATAACTTTTAGATGCAACATTCTAGATGAAACTGATAACCGATAGTAAACCACATTTATTTAAAAGAGAGGCAAATTCACAGAACCAAAGAGTAAAATAAAATGTTTCTTGGATATTGTGCACAGTTAACAATATTAATTTGTATGAAGATTCTTTAAAGAATATTCCAACAATAAATGATTAGAAGTAAAATTTGTTAGTTTATAATATGCTTATCTAACGTTTTTATCATTGTTTCATGGGAATTTTATATATAACTCATAACTATTTATAATAATTACAATCTCAAAGATTCTTGTAAAGCATGTTCTGATTTTTGTTTGACATAAATATGCATTTAAGAATCGCATGAGTTATACAATAGGATGATAAAGCCAGCATAAATTATTAAAGTTTTATTTTTCCTAATTATTTTAAAGTAATTTTAATAAAAGAAATATTTAAATATTCAGAAAATACATAATGATTTCAATAGTATAAAAGGAAACCAGCTTTTATATTGGATAAACTACATATTTTTAGTTTCGTGTAATAAATACTGCACTTTTGAATCTCAAAATAATGTTCGCACTAATGTTTTCTCTATTTTTCTAAAATTAAAAATAATTATTATTCAATGATTAAAAAGAAATTTATATGAATAATATTGATAAATAGTTCACCAAATGAAAATATTTATGCTTTATTTCTAAAATTATTTTTATTCACTTAAGTATAAATTTTATTTCATTATTTTTACAAATAGGAAAAACTAAATATCGCAACATTTATTTTTAATGATAAACAATATATAACTGTAAAAATTCATACACTGCTGTTACTCATAGAATAATTTGACCTTTAAAACTTAAAGATATTTTAACATGTTTGAACTTCATCTTAAAAAATATTCAAAATAATTACACTACATTTTACACACACATTCTTATATTTAAAATATATATTAGTGCTTTTATAGTTTGAAATAAATATCAAACAAATTGATAAAATAATTTTAAGGGAATATATTTGAAAACTATTGCATCAGTTTTGCATCGAATGCAACTTTTTAAAGTTCAATTGGAAATAATTGCTAGTGAAATTTTTGGTGTGTTAAAAAGTAATTTGTAGTAATGTTAGTAAATTCAGGTCTTTTTGTATGCAAAATGCTTAAATTAATTTTTAATGTATTATATTTTTTTATATTTCTAGTATAACTATAATTATTTTGATAGTTCAATTGCATTATTTTTCTACAGGATTAAAATCACTAATATTAATTAGTGTTTATATAAAATAATAAAGAACAGAGAAATAAAACAACTTTATTAATAAATTAAATTCGATATAATATTTTTATCTCTTATAACATAAAAATGAACGTTTAAAGGTAAAAGAGCCAAAAATGATATAGATGTAACCACGCGTAAGTTTTCTGAGTTAGAACCAAGCTTTTATAAATCTCAACGATTCAGTTGACCTTGCAAAAAATCGAATCCCTTACAATATTCTTGTTTTCGTAATGCTTTTTTTTCTTTGAGGGAAAAAAGTAACCAAATGTCGCTCTCATATGAAAGGTTTTTCACGAGAGCCTTTTGTAAGAAACTCATAATAGCTGCTTGTCTTTTGGAAACTGCTTCTTTCGACAGCCTTTCAAAGAGATATTCTGATGGGAGGCCTTTCTTCTAAAAATCGTCTCACTATTCACCACTGAGCTTGAAATGATACTGTCTGGTTCTGTCAGCAATCCATCATATATTTCGTATTTTTCTTCAACAAACGGGAAACATTTCTTTTATAGAAGGAAAAACATTTTTTATCATACTTCAATAGGTTTTGCATCAGAACTGCATTTCTTCATTTTTTTAAAAAATAATTCTTTGAAGGTGAACTACTGACTTCTCAGTTCTTAAAATTACGAAAAGCAGTTTTCTTTATTGCTAATTTTCCCCTTCAAAAAGTAATTGAACGTAGGATACAGAATTAAATAAAAGTCTGAAAGAAAGGAATGATATCTAAATATTTTAAATTTTTAACACAATTACTTTTAACCCTACACATGAAAACAATTTTAATTTTATCATCATTTAACTTATAAAAATAGTTTTCAAATAGTTTTAATTAAATTTATGTATGCATGTATATTTTTTTGTAGTTTTGAAATGTTTACTTTTATATATTTCGTAAAACAATTATTATACTTTAGTAACTATGCTGAATCTGTTTGAAAACTAATCCATCATATTTAAAAGGCAGTACGATGATTAACCAAATACAAAGTAAGCAACATGCTTGAAAATCATTAAAAGTTGATAAATGTTGAAAACAATATCCAATATAAGGTTTGCAGGTATAATAGTAAAAAAGGGTTGCAGATATAGAATTGATAGATAATGAGATAATTCTTAAGAGAAAAAATAAATTTCAAAAAATAGCCGACAAATGGCCCTGGTACACTTGACTTAATTGGAATTATGCAAATGAGACAGGCGATTATTAATAATTATGATCTTGGTCCCGTACCATTTTTCGATTAAAAATCGCTTATACGAACAAGGATAATGAGAGGAAAAGGTATAACTTTATTCGTGAACTTGGTGGTTACATGAACTAGATATCAAAGACTATTACACTCATAAATACTGATTTCTGACAGAAAAAGAATTAAATTTAACAATGTTCGGCCTCAATATGACTTGTTAAGAGTAATAGGCACGTTTGAGGGAACAGGATCGATGAAAGATTTTTTAAGGCACGGGTGACCATTACTAAGGCGGACAAGTAACCGAGACTTTTATGACAAAATAAACTGCTAGGTCCAGCAGTGCATCAGGAAGTTAGCATAAACTTGCACATACCACGATCCTCGATTTGTTATCATTACTTTTGTTAAAATACGTGTCTCTTCCTCCTTTCTTGCTTGGTTTTATAATCATTTTTTTCCTATATAAAAAAATTCTCATAACTTATCAAAGCTAAACCTTTAAACCATATTTATTTGGTTAATATTTGGCTTTCATGAATTTTTAATGTTTCAGAAACTTCCTGTATGTTTCCTTCTAACCGGACAAAAAGTAAATTTTCCACTTCTTTAAAATTGGTGGTGCATCCAATTTTTTATTTCGAGGCCAAATAGAAAACTAAGTCTATTTGTTGAGGTTTACATGTATAAACTATTATTCTTGGGAATAATTCTGCTTATTAGTACAAGGAAAATTTTATTTGCATCTGCTTGTATATATATATATATATATATATGTATGTATTGAGTGTTTAAATATATTAGTATTATTGCTTGAGCAAATTTTCTTGTGTTTTATATGCGATATTTTGAATTCCAATTTTTAGGATTTATTATGTTCTATGAAATAATAAGTATTAAATATAATATATTTGATATATTTCTGTATTTCTCTTTTTCTTTCTGTTCCTCTTTCTGAACTACTTTAAATATACGAGGTACTTAACATTTCTAAAGAATTCCTAATGACATTTGTTGAGCTAAAATTCGTGTTTAGAGAGAGAGGTTCTGGTATTATATGTCCGCGTGCACGTCAGGTTGGATTCACACTTGAAAAATAGAAATTTGTAGTATTTTTGAATTAAAATTTAGACACTTATCCAATTGGTTTTAATGAGTAATAGACAATAAAAAGGAAAACAATCTAAACTCGAAGTCATTTGGCCTTCTTGAAATTATGTATTAGCTGGATGACATAAATATTGTGATATTTGTTAACTAAAATGTCATAAGTTTGGATATCGCAATTTTAATTCAAACCGTGCTTTTGGAGACATACTGTGAAGTTCGTCAAGAAATTGCTAGGACAAATAGAAGCAAAACTTTAAAATGATTTATTTATTTAAATTATGAATTCCAAGGAAAAGAAAAATTTATAAAATCTTCTAATTTTGCAATTTGTTTAACATTAAAGTTTACTTGTTTCTAATTTTTTAAACTGTTATATATTTTTAAGTAATAGACTATTTATTTAATTAAAATTACTTTAAAATAACTACAAAGATTTGCTGTTAATTATGTAAAATGTTCTTAAAATAACCATAAAGTCATATTACTTTTGCAATAAGTTTAATTTCAAAACTTAAATTAATATACAGGCATATTTACTCCAAATGATAAAGAATGTAATTAAATTTACAATATACATACAATAGTATAGTTATTGAGATAAAAAAAAATACATAGTTTGTATCTATACAATATGATACATTAAATATTTTCCCGAAACATTATTTAGGTTAACCCTTGTAAAAAAAATAATAATAAAAACAATTAAAATTCTCTTGAACAATAAGAGTTTCTTCCTTCACTTTTCTATCAGCTTTTATTTTGCACAATGTTTCTAAATTTTTTAGTCTTTCTCTCAAAAAGCAGAAATCTTCAGAATAATTATAAATTATTCTGAAGATTTCTGCTTTTTTTGAGCTTTCCGACGATTGTCTAGTTTTTTTAGCAATGTTAGGACAAGAAAACGTTTCACTGCTTGGAGCATTTAATTTCAGTGTCACCGAATATCCTAAATTGTATTTATTACTGTTCTTGTAACACCAAGTTCAAATATTTTGAGATGAAAACTTCCTTTGAACACTTTCATCATATTGAGTTATGAAGGCTCTAATTGATATTTTGAGTGCCCGAAGAAGCACATCTCAGGATAAATTAATCAGAGAGAAGTCGTTGATAAACCGGTAAAGTTTTTTCAACATCGTGCTCTGACAATTGAGTCTTCAATGAAGAATGTGCTTGCGGCTCCTTAAGAAAAGATTCTTTCTCATCAAGGCATACTCTATGTCGTTTTTTAGCATCAGTTAACATGTAATGGTATAGAATTGAAAATATCGAAGAGTTAACTTTCTGCATATATGGCATATTGTCAATGATTTCTTTACTGTAGAAATTTTGGAACTTTCAGATTGCATTTTCTGTTAAATTTTCAACCTTTGGTCAACAAGTGCCATGCCTTTTTGTCTTCCATTCCTTTACTTTATTTCTAAGACTCTTACCTAAGCGTTTCGCAACATGATAGATGCATTCTTCTTTTTCAATTGGTGTAGCAGCCATAAATGTTTTTTCTCAACTAAATACGGTAAGTTTTGGTATCAGAGAGTATTGTAATATACCGTACTTTACATACTGATAATGATCTTTCCCAAAGAATGCAAGCAGTGTTCATCTCCATACTCCCACGAAGAACCATCAAATTTTTCAACAAACAGAAACATGACTTTTTCTCCATATTTAGAATTCTGGGGAATCATCACCAATGTGTTTTGGTTGTTATTATACACTCATGGCAGTATTTTGACAAAATTTCGAAATCTGTGCTGAGCCCAGTCAAAATATCACGATACCTATTCTATATAAGGAAGTGTGTCCTCTCTTATGTCATGTACCTTCATATGATACTGTTGCATCTATGATGTCGTTGGCATATATATGATATAAAGTTTTAAGGATTTATTTATATAAATAATATATTACTTATCTGTTGAATAAAACAAAAAGAATACCAGCTTTTAGTATTTTTAATATTCCTACGAAAATATCTATTAAATTTTGTTACACGAATTTTTAATAATTCTTTTTCTTGTGTCAAACTAAAATAATGTCGAATTTTGCGTTGCTATTCTTAGTTCGTAAGAAATAAAGAAATTCTTGATGAGTTTAAACTGTGAATTATTTAAATATATTTGTTGTTAAAACTTTACATTCCATTAAATTTCAACTTATTTAAAAACATCTTTGAATAATATATTATAATATAGTACAAAACTATTCGTTTATTTCCTCCGCATTTTTAATGCATCATTCTTATGTTTTACTGTATTTAGCTGGAAATTATTGTTAAAACGAATGATATTTTATAATTACATTTTAATTTACAATCAAAATAGATTGTTTGCATGTCTTTTCAATTATTTAAGCAATAATTAATATTATTTGAAAATTACAAGACATTTTATATATTTTTGCTGCTAATCTAATTATAGGATAATATTTTTATAAACATTTTAGAAACAATATGCACATAAATTTTTGAAGCAATGTATATAAGTTTTTAAACATAATGAAAGTCGACATATGAATCACTATACTTCTCTCTAATGTTCTTATTACTGAAATGAAAATCATTAAAGTATATCAAAAATGAATAATAAGTTATTAGTTACGAGAATGTATATTTAATTATTAATGTCTTAAAAAATGTTATTTTAATTTTATACCATTTATTACTAAATTATTTTGATTAATTTCAAGATATGAAAGTAAAATTCTTAGTTTCATGATATCTGTCTCATATTATATTTAAAGAAAACGAAATATACTGGACTATTAAGGTCAATAAAATAGTAGTAACATTTATCTTCAGAAAGCTCTGCTCCGAAAATTGAATCGTAAATCAAATTGCCGTAAATTCTTTATAAATTGTAACCAAGTTCGTGGCATGAGAAACGTATATTTTATGACTGTTTAACTTGCTGTTTTGGCCATAGAGCTATCTACTTCAACTTTTATAATACAAATACAGATGGGGGACTTAGAAGAAATGCCTACGGTAAAAGCAGCTTTTTGCTTGGTTCTTGTTGGAGATCCTTTTTCGTTAAATGTATTTATTTTAGGTAGCTATATTTGCTCAAGAATAGCTTTTAGCGGCAATATACTTAATACATCACGTTCATCTTAGTGAGAGGGATAGAAAATGTGACTGTTTCTTGACATGTTATTTTTGAGAATACAAACATTGCTTAAAATTCTTCAACAACGCATTACTTAACTAAGACAAAATAAAAATATTAAATCTCTTACACTAGAAATATTTAATTGTAACAATTCAAAATATATTACCAAGTATAGAAGTATAGTTACTGGATGCTATTTGTTGAAAACTCTAAATCAAACTACTTTTTGATAATTAATCATTTATTCAAACTCTAATTTAATCAAGGAATAAAAATATTCCTTTCCAATTTAAATTTAAGAAAACAAACAGTTTTTTGTCTATAGAAGCATCACGCTGTGTGTGTGCGTGTGTGTGTGAGTAATATTTACAAATTTGATTTATTAATATAAAATAAGTTCACAGTAACACTTAAATAAATTTTAAATTTAAAATTGATTTTAGTATCAAACAGAATTGAAAAAAAAATATTTTATGTAATAAATTTTAAGTGCTAAAAATGTTTAAATAACAAGTAACAATGTAAAAAAGTAAATACTCAATTTTTATAAAGGTATAATTAAAAGAAAAGAAAGAAAGAAATATTATACAATAAGTATAGTTGTGCAGCGTATTTTAAAAATATTTAAAAATAAAATATAAATAATACAAAAATTAAAAGGTGTGTTACATATATTATATTTGTACATCATATTTTAAATAATTGAAACACCTTATGAATAATATCTGAAGTACTTCGTGATGAAATGTGAGGAAAAATTCATATTATTATCTTTTAAGTCTAGGTCATTTTGAATGCATGGTTTATTAACTTTTGCAATGAAAATCAACTTAATTATTTTTCAAGTGAAAAAGTATAATAGCCCAGTAGAAAATCACTTTCAGCAAGCAAGAACATATTTATTTAAAAAAAATATGCATAGTAATAGAAAGCTATTAATAAAAACAAAAAGATAATTCAATATTAGTTTTTCAAATATTACATCTCCCTTTCCTATTTACTTATGAAATTATATTCAATATATTTTTGAGACTTTTATTAGAATTTATGAAATTTTCTTCAAGTAGTTAAATGTAAATGGTTAAGTAAAAGAGTAAACTTAAAAGATTGTGGTGTGTTCAGTAAGATCTTATAAATGTAAAAAACTCCTATGTAGGTATAGACATAAAATTCACACAATCTATGAGCACAACAAAGACCTCGGTTATTTAACAGAGACACAGTACACAGTTATTTAAAAATGGTAAAAAATGGCTTCCATTTGGAAATTTAATTGTAAATTTTTTACTTCGAACCCAAAATTATTTTACGAAATTAGTTTAAAATATTTAATAATAATTTTTTTAATCTTCGCACTAAAATTTATTTTGAAACTATTGCAAATTACTTAAAAAAATTTTTTTTAATGAAATGATCAATTATTAGTGTAAACCAGTGTTTCTCAACCTTTTAGTATTCACGGCCCAATTTTCAATCATAATTTTCATCGCGCCCCCCCCTCCCCACCGCATACAAAAAATATATTCAATAATAATGTATTTTGACTATTTTGGCGCTAAACTTACACTACAACCTTAATTTTAAACTTTACAAATTACCAAGAATACCAAAATTTATTGACATTTTGCAACACCGATCCTCAGCATTGAAAAAACAAGAATCCTATGCTTTTTTATTGCTCTTGCGTCCCGCTATGTCTCGGCATTCTCACGGTTTCGCGAGAAGTTTGGAGTTGTCGGGAATTTGTCTGGTCAGCAAAAAATTAAGCTAGGAGCGTGCGCAGATGTGAACAAATGTTTTCTCATAGGGAGAAGGAGAAAGTTCTATGACGCCAATTTCAATTCCAGACAATCTCATTCGAGTTGATCCTTCTATCGCTATTGAATCTATTCTGGATGTGTATATTATATATATTTTCGTGCAATTGCAATTCACCGTAATAAATATTCACGGCAGCAGACTTATGCAGAATCATGGATAAATTTTTAAGCAGGCGTAAGCGAGCATTAGACGATAGACAAGCATCAACAAGTACACAGATAAGCGTGGTTCCGAAAATAAAATCAAGAAAATATTCTCAAGAATACTTAAATTTTGGGTCCACTTGTACTGAAGTAAATGAAGAAGAAAGGCCCCTGTGTATCATTTGCTCAAAAATGTTGGTGGCAGACAGCATGAAACCTAATAAACTTTAACGTCATTTGGAAATGCTTCATAATGAGTACGTAAACAAACCCAGAGAATTCTTCGAATTAAAATTAAAATCATATGAAAAGCAAAAATCATTGTTTAAAAAATCTTTGTCTGTGAATGAAAAAGCTTTAATTGCCTCTTACAAAGTTTCACATAAAATAGTCAGATGTAAAAAGCCTCACACCATTGGTGAAGAGCTTATTTTGCCAGCCGCGATTGATATTGTAGAAATTATGTTTGGAGATAATTTTGCAAAACAAATGCAGTCTGTACCTCTTTCAAATGATAATGTTGCCCGTCGAATTGCAGATATAGCT
>JAPDSC010066584.1:272486-302304 GCA_026290005.1 Latrodectus geometricus | reverse complement strand
CACACATATATTGTTAATATACTTTATTCAAAGCTAAATTTTTGTTAATTTATCTAGTTAAATTTTTCAAATGTTTTTATGCTATACGTACTGCACAATGTTTCCTATAAATTTTACTTTGTAGTATAAATTTATTTGAAACAACATTATTAATTTTTCTTAGCTTAAAATTTGAAATATAATACATAATATAAAACACTATAAAAAGAAATAGTACACTGCTGCAATAAATATACAATCTGTACGTATTTAGTGTTATATACAATTACCTTTTCTGAAATAACGTTTGATCTTATTGCACTTTATTTTAAGTTAAAATATTTATATTTTAATGACTTGTAAAAAATTTATATATATATATATATATATATATATATATATATATATATATATGTTAATAATAATTGTATATAATAAGTGTATATAATAAGTGTATATATAAATGTTAATAATAAATGTATATAATAATTTTAAAAATTAAAAATACTTAAATTTTAAATGTACATTCAGGAACACTGGAGATAGTGTAGCAAAAGGAAGAAAGGCACAACCGTGAAACGTTTTTAATAAGTACAATGGGATCCGGTATGCAAAAGATCGTAGTTTGATACTAATGCGCATAACGACACATCCAACGATTGCACTGGTATTAGGAAATGTGCTGGGCCAGCTTGTGCTCTTTGGACCTTGCGCCACAAAACCCAACCAACCAACTAGGAAGTGTGCTCTATATTAACCTATGTCAAGTGCACTCAGAAACGTGACGATTACATGCTTACGTGCAAGGAGCGAACAATGCAAGGGAGACATGTGAGAAGACATTTTGCTTCGTTAAGTCAGTATGAAAGGTGCCTCACCATTGACTTGAAAACAGCAGGTTAGTCGACCCACCCTGTTTTTAGCCAGATTTATGGATCGAAGATTAGCTGTCAAATGTCGGGAGCAGTTTACAGAGATGGTATATATATGCGACGCACCATATTTGAGGCGACCAGGAAGACGACGAGGGGTGAAGATCAAAGGATCATGGAGCAAGGGCTCATGGATTAAAGCGTGACTCGTTACACTATTAAGAAGATGTAGGTGGGGAGCATTTGTTGCAATAATTGTTTCCAGACCCGTTGAAATAGCGAATCTCTAATTCAAATACCCGTTTCATATATTGCCTTCAACAACATAACATCAGTGACTCCGTCTACAGTGGTACTGATGTGCAATGCCGCAGATTGGGAAAAATGTTTAGTGATGAATATCTTTTTATTTCGGGAACAGGTGATAACTGCGTATGGGTGTGGATGTACCCTGATGATCGACACATTGCCCGTATAACAGACTAAACGGTTAGGGGAGCCGGAACCTAAATGGAGAAGCGTTATGTTGATGACTTTCAGAGATCCGACGTAAAACATTCCTAAATATTCTGCCAAGGGGAATATTCCAGAAAACTAATACTCGCCCGCATACAGCTGCTGTTGTGTCTTCCTAAGTCATGTTAGATTTTTCCGTGGCTTACTCGCTCCTTAGACTTGCCCCTGATAGATTTTGTTTGTGACCACTAGAAACGATACCCCATACGTGATTTGGAAATGATTGTTCAAGAGTTTTGGGAAATTCTCTCTTAGAACTACATCAAGCATGTAATCAACTCGAAGTCAGATCGTGTGGTGGCATGCATTGCAGCAGGAGGTTGTCCGATGGGCTATTGCGATTCACTGTATTTATCTAATTGTACACACAATACAGTGTTTAATTACTTTCGTTCTGGGATCAAGTGATTCTCACATATGTATCATTATATGTATTAAATTTCATTTCAATCTCATACTCCCTTCTTGATATGTCATTTTCAATTTTGCTGAGTGTATAACTGGAGATCTAATTCATATCTCCAATTTAATGTGAATTATTTATAATTAAAGTGAATAATTTTTTATTTAAGTGGATTTAATCTGATGCTTCTAATTTTTATGCATAGTTATATATTCACTAAAAATGTATTTATTATTTTAAAAATAGTTAATCATGTTTATCTTGGTTCATATTAGTCTCATGACATTTAAAATGTTGGTTCAAGTGTTGATTCCTCAATCAACGTCACAGTATACTAATACATTGCTTATAAACTGCTAAAAATCAGCAAATTTAAATGCATAGTAGGCATTTAAATTTGATCCAACAAGTAAATCTAAATAATTTGACTATAAAAACTTTATAATAAGCTGTTATAAACTGCGCTAGACAAAAATTAAAATATCTCATTGGTTATATCTTTTAAATAAAGTCATTTTTAGTGAATGTATTTATAGAAGATACTTATCAGATATAATATACCAGTTGTTGAAATAAAAAAATTTATATACTATTTATCAGTATTTGGGAATGAAAATGTTGGTTCAACAACCAATTAAGAAAATTACTATTCTTTATTACTTACATTTTTGGATTTTGTGAATATTTCGCGCTATGTCTCAGTGAAATTATGGAAAAATATTTAATTTGTTAAATAGTACGAAAATTATATTGTGTATGTTGTACGCAATTAAAATGTATATTTGGAATTAAAATCAAAAGTTCTTTATAAAGAATTAATGGGAAATACATGTATGCTTACAGTATACCTAAATGCATAAATTTGAGAATTTAAAGAAAAGAACAGATTCTTCAGAATAAAAGAGGAAATTGAATTTAAATTTATGATGTATAAACATTGATGTAGAATAATGATCTGTAGTTATTGTAAATGTTTCGATACATATATGTTACATTTTGAGTTATATGGTTTTGTAAACATTAAAACAAATTTCAAATTTGAATTTGAGAAAAACTTTTGAAACATAATTAAATATTCAAACTATCACACAGTATGTATTTTTATTGATATGGTAGTGTATACATAATGTTTTTTTATTACTAAAATGTAAACTACTTTCTATTCTATTTACAAAGGAAAGAGTATTCGAATTACTTTTTTTGTGTAATTTGAGAAATGAAGCATTTATTATCACTAAATATTGATCTAAAATTAAAAAAAAATAGCTAAAAGGTAATAAACTTGCTGCTTATAATTTTTAGAGACAGTGGGTGTGTCCTCCATAAAAACAATTAGATTAAATAAGTATATATAACATTTCATCCGTAAGCACTTTAAATGTGCTAGCTGTACTAACTAAGCCAAAGTTCATTTTAGTGGTTGTGAATGATTTAAAATGTGTGCAAATAAAACTTTTCCACAGCAATCGGATCGATCGGTTTTATTAATTATACTAATAATAATTGTGTGATCGAATGGTTTTATTAATTATACTAATAATAATATTTCTGCCTTAAAAAATTTGGAAATAATTCTAAAATAGTATAATTGGGTTGTTTTCTTTTTATAATGTGTTAAGTGTTCTGGCATTAGTATGATTTTAGTCTTCCTACTTTCTTTAGAATCATTTGTGATGACGTAGCATAATTACTTTTGAATACAATCACGTGGCTTAAATTCAACCTAATATGAAAATCTAGTTTTCCCATTTTCAAACTGTTGGTTGAAAATGAACAACATTTAAAAAACAAATGAAAAACTGAAAAATTTAATGTCACTAACGAATGTTTTATAGTATCTTTTACTCAATGAGGCTTAGTAAGATTGAGAAATCCATGAAATAATTATAACAAATATTATTACAAAACATTGATTTGAAAGATATATCTTAGCAATATTATTAATTCCTTAAGATTTAAATATGTGGTAGTTATTATTAAAACAAAAATTCCGAAATCAGGTTGCAAATCAGAAAACGAAAATCTTTATCTAGAATAGCTATTTATATATTACATACAAAAATATGATTTGCAAATTATTTTCTTAAACTTTCATCAAAAAACATAGCAATATATTTATTAATATACATTTGTTATTGCATTATTAGTAGTAAATGTTTGACGTATCTAATTCCATGATTAATAAAAGCAGTAATCATGGAACAGCCACTTCCAATGTTTAAAAGAAAATTTGTGCATTTTTCTTGTGATTGTGAACAAAGGGGTGATACAAAATAATGGTGAACAGTAAACGTGTATTATTTTTGGCCGTATGCGTTTTTAGAAAAATTGGATAGTTTTGAACATTTTGCTGTTTTATTAGCAAATAAAGTTACAAAATGTGCAGACTTGGCGTTATGAATGAAATACGGCTGTTTAAGATAAAAATTTTTTGCTTCAAGTAAGTTGAAAACATTCGGAATTAATTCTTGAATATCTCAAAAGTACAAATTCCTTTTTTGAATTTTTATTTCTTTAATCAATTTACCATGTACCGTAAGATTCACAATAGGTGACTTTAAAAAGCACTTTTTGTAAAGAATTACATGCATTGAACTGAGAATAAAATTTTATTATAATTTTATTCGCAGTTTCATCAGCCTTTTGGAATAACATAGGCCATATGGATACTAAAACTGGTTGAAAACTAGAATTCAATTACTACAGTAATAATTCTATAAGACGTGAATTCTCAATATTAGCTTATTTTTTTTTATTATACATTAAAGTGCTGTCGGATTTCAAACACCGATCTTTACTCGAACAAACAAATGTCTAAGCTTTTGTAATAAACTGCCCCCACATCTAGCAATCCCTTCTGCTTTCAATTTGCAATAGATTCGATGAATTAAACGAAATAACATTATGAACAGTCACTGATATATCAAGATGAAATAAAAATACAAATTTCTTATACTTTCTTTTCGATTCTGAAACATAACAAAATGGAACCTTAAGTCCATCATCGAAAATCAGAGGAAGTGGTCAGAGAGGATTAACGTTGGAATCATTAAATAAAATGATTATTTGATAACATAAAATATAAAAAGTTGGTAAATTAATATTTGTATCCGTAATATTATCTGTTAGTTATGAAAATAATCTTGATAAAATGATAAAAACATGTGATGAGAATTTTACGCATCACCAAAGTCTTTTTTTTAGATATTATATATGATAATTTAAAGTAGAAAATCAAGTATACTGTTGATCAAGCTAAATAGTTGTTTGAAATACACTCCTGAATTTTCACACCAAACTATTTTCAACTACGTCTTACACAGAACGTACTTGTATTCTCTTGTTCACTAAAGACACCCGAATACGTGTATGAAAACATGTTTGTTTATTGCACTTGATTGGTATTAGATTACTCAAGACCTCAGAATCCATTGATGTTCATCTCTTAGATTAATGCTGAATTTTGGTATAAACAAAATTCCACTTAAGATATAATTTTTGTAGTTATGACTACTAAAATCTATAGTTTAACAGCATAAAGTATATAACTATCATCAATGGATGTGTAAGCCAAATAACCAAAAATAATCAAATAACCAAAAAAAAAATAATAATTCATTTTCTTTTAACAATAAACATAAGTTTTGTTATTTAAGATTTATTGTATCAAATAATTTTAAATTGAACTACACAAACTCTACAAAATATAAAAGTACAGTTCTCGAGTTGTATTACATAAATTTGTTGCTTAATATTCCTCATTCTATATATCTCATATATTTAAAAAAAATGTGTAATGTAATATAATTTTAATCGTAATAACTTTGTGCCATATCATTTTTCTGAATCGTACTTTATTAGTTAAATCGATTTTTTTCTGATTCCCTCATCATTATTTTGATGCACAAAAATCCATGTGAGAAAAAATAACAATGAAAACAATCTTAATGGTTCTTATAAATAATTTAGTCACAACCTAATTTAATTTAGTATGTTTAGTATGTACATTTTGTTCTGTGCCAAGATAAAACTTAATTGGCTAGAAAGTTCGACAATTTGATGTTTATTATCTTTAAACTATGTAAATTTACAGGAGATGATGTAGAATGTTGTGAAAATTACTCACACTGTCAGAAAAAAATTCTATTACATAAAATGATTTTCTCCATTTATTCTATAGCATTTTCTCTAGTTATTATTTTTAGAATATCAATTTAGTTTTCTAAAGAAGACCATTCTGTTAAAGTATTAAAAGAAAATCCTTTTTTGTGAAAATATTTTTAAGAGAATTTTCTATTTAATTATTTATTTTTTTTTTGTGATAAAAAATGTTTTTTGCTTGCTTTGTTTTCATAAAATTATTATATGTAGCTTTTAAAGATCAGTGATTCCTATATTTCAATTAAGAAAAATTAAATGAACTATTAGCTTGCAATTTCTTGTCTACAAACTTAAATCCTTTTTTCATTGATTTATAAATTAATCATAACCTTAAGCTCTTACATTGTTTAGAACCAATTAATGGACATTAATTGCTTTAATAGTACTATTCAATCAATTTTTAAAAATTTTTAAGTATTCAAAAAGTTATTAACGTGATAGTTTTCATAACTTATTTTAAGAAAATTACTCTTTATTGAAAAGTGTATATATATAAACGTATACTATGTGTCTAAGATATCAATTAATCTATTTTTATTCCTTTAATTTTTGTTGAAGCAGATAGGAATATTTTTATGTCAAATTAATTTTAAACACAATGTTTTACATTGTAATCACATATTTTTTACGGAAATAAATCACTGTTGAGTAAAATTTATAAGGATGAGTGTTATATAGATAAAAGATATTTTATCAGAAGTTAAAGTATTTACATTTGAAGAAATGTCTAAAAATAATATTTTATTTGTGAATTTTTCACGTGTTAAAAATTCATTTCATGTTCCAGGTTTTGAAGCATTCACGGTTGAATTCTTCAGCTCAGAAACACAACGAAAACGTGCTCATAACATTATCACTTATGATAGCATGCCCAGTTACGTGAGTTCTATCTCTTAACACCTTGTTCTCATTTACTGAGAGTAAGACCGAGATTCCACGCACAATTTTTCATTCGAATATAATGGAAAGTACACAAATTTCGTACGAGTAATTTTGTTAATGGAGTGTAATTAACCTTGATGTATACTTATCGTCACTTACTTGGAAAGGTGGTTTCCTCATTCAATTTTTAAATACCATTGTAAAAAATGCATCAAGGTTTATTTATTCATTTTAAAATTACTCTTATTAGAAGCTGTAATTTTGCAAAGTATACTAAATACAGAAATTCATTTTTCATGTTAAGACAATATAATATTATAGGAATTATGCAAAATGCATGTAATCATGAACGATTCTTTTCCTTTTTATTTCAAATTTTCAATAAGCATTTCATGGAAATATTAATATTGAGAGTCTTTTACTATTCATCTCAAAATAACTGAAGATGCATATGCAATTTGAATGTTTGTTATGGAAAAATTTAATATACTTTGTTTTAAAATTCTTAATATTTGCGGGAAAGTATGAAAAATAAAAAATGTATAAGAAATATAAATTTTTTTAAAAAAAAATATATTTTAAAAACATAAAAGAATTAGATATTCATAAATTTTGTTTATGATATTAGATATTCCTAAATTTTATAAATTTTAGAATCATATTTTCCTCGATTTTTTTTCTTTTATTTTTAAATTCTGGATTAATTCGTTTAGTTCTAATGAATGACACTTAAAATTATATTTTTATTTTCATAACTATGCATTTTGACGTAAACATAACAGCAGATCTTATTTTTATGATATTATGTATTGATATATATTATAAATCCAACTCATAATTCTATTGCATTTAAATTTTAATTGGAAATGTATACCATTAACTTCATATATTTTTAAAGTTATTTTGAATAAAATCTTTATTTTCTATTTGAAATTTAATGATATGTGGAAAAACTGCAAATGGAAAACTACCCAATTTATATTTAATTAATTATAATACTTACAAGTATTACTTAATCTTGTATATAACATTAGAATTTTTAAATAAATGTTCCAAAAAGCATATTTCTAACTCCACATTTTTTTCAGTATTATTTTTAAATTTAAAATGCATACTTCTTTTCCTCTCATTTTAATTAATTTAATTACTTAAATATGCATGTTGTATACTCCTTTCTTCTGATGATATATGATTTAAATCATGGAAAAGAAACTGGAAAAAACTAGAAAATTTACTATGTTGTTATTCCCAAAAAAATCATGATATGCCATTGAAATGTTTTTGTAAAATGTGCAGATTATTATTCATAAATTTTATACATTCAGCAATAGACTTTAAACATTTAATAATTTTATATTTCATTGATAATATGATAACAATTTCATCCACTAATTTATTTCAAAAAAATGCAGTGCATCACCTAAAACTATATCTTTATTTTTGCATTTTACTACCAGGAAATGTTTGTATCAAGTTTATCTATGTCCGAACATATTTCTTCTCTTTTACATCGAACACCATTAACTGCTTTCTGGTGTTCAGGGTTGTTGATCTTATTATTGTTTTTATCAGCACTGTAATAGTACTCCTTTCCCAGTGTTCTTTATCTGTCTTGTAAAGACAAGAACATTAAGATGAGAACGTTTACTTTACGTTATTCGCAAACAAATAAGCTATCGTTCTTCTGTGTTTGAAGAAAGTATTATTCAGGTGGTATAGCAGAAAATCAACATCATCAATCGTTAGTTTCTTTTTTTCCGTTTGGAAAGAAAAGAATTTTGCCAAGTAATTTATTTTATCTTCAGTATAATCAAGTGTTTACAAAATCGTGCAATTTTGAATTGTTCATTTTAAGTTGTCTTCTAAGTATTGATACTCTTTTATAATATTAGTTGTCCTGCTTATCTGTTTTGATGTGACTGTATAGAAAAATATTACACATTATTTGGGGCAATCAATATATAACCTTTAATGAATATACAATGAGTAAATTATAATTTAATGCCAGAAAATGCTCCAATATTTCCTAAAAAAAGTAAAACATGTGTGTAAATGTATAAATTTATGTTAGAAAATAGTAAAAACAATGATAAATTAGTCTTTAAAATAATTATAATTTTACTGTTAACGCTTTTTAAATCATATGATTTGGTCTGATGTATGAATTAAAAATATAACGTTAAAATGTTGGTTAAAATGCTTAATTGAAGATTCTGAATTTCTAATCCGTTATGTATGATTTCTTAATTTTATAAAATATGTATTCTGTTTTCATAAAAGACATCATCCAAATATGGAAAACTATTTTTGTATTTTACATGTAGTCAATATTTTATTTGGTGAAATAAATGTTGCATTTAAATACTTATGAGCAAAGAAGATTATGTAATAATAAGAATAGAATTATTAATTTTATTAATCTGCATGTTTCTATTTAATGCATTTGCTGCTTAAGAGCAAAGCGAAATTTGCAAATGTTTTTCTTATAAATATGTATAATTGTGTTATATTAATATTCTAAATTTTAAATAGAATATGGTTTGTTATAATGTAAGGCTAAAGGAGCTTATAATTTTAAAGCAATCAGTGTTAATATTTAATAATATTTTTTCAATCAAGATGTGATTTGTTGGAATAAACCAAGACAGAATTTTCTCCCTATTTCTTAAAAATATTCATATTCGAAAACATACTTATAGTATTTTATTTATGAATATTTTGTAATCTAGATAAATAAAAAATATGAATCCATAAAAAGCCATTTATAGATATAAAATATAAACTTAAAAATATGATTTTTTATCTAAACACAAATTAACTTTTATATTTCTATTAGAAACTGCAGAAGGGATAAAATCAGTTAATAAATTAACGTACTTTTTTAATCAATAATACGCTTATAAAATTAATAAATTAATAACTGATAAATAAAAATGAATGATGCTTTTTTTTCTTGATTATCAGAAATTTCTTTTTCGATTACTTTTCAATACAGATGATTTTTTCTTGTGAAACTGATTAGATGTTTGAAAGCGTCAAATTCCAACCCATTGTAACAACTTATTTAAATTAAAGATCATGTCACAAATATAAGTTAATTGGATAAGTCGTGTATTCTTTTTAGACTCATAAATGTCTAAAAGTACACATTAGAGCATATCATATTTATAACTTTAATAAACATAGGTACATAAAATGAAATATTCTACACGTATAATTATTTTTTTATTTGTTCTAATTTCAATACTGTACAATGAACACACTACGCATATTTGAACTTAACCAAAATTGGGTTTACACATAATATTTTGATGCTGTAATGAACAATATTTTAACAATGAACAGAGTTTCACGTATTTCTTATGTATTTCAGGTTTAAGATATTTCCCTCATAAAACATTTAATGGTATTTTTAGTTATCATCTTTCAAAATGTATTTGTTATTTTGCTTTATAACATTCCTTTTCAAAAGATTACATACATGACTTTTATTTTTTAATTGATAATTTTAAAAATCACACTAAATGTCAAGCAAGAAACTATTCATAAAACATTCATCGCTATTATTTGAGAACGTAACCTAGTTAAGAGTAAATTAATTTCATGATTGATGAGATTTGATGCCAAACATAGCGTTAAAGTTTACTACCAAAGTTTCATGTACATAGGATTTAGATGACAGTCTCATACAAGTACAAAATCTGACTTAACATCGTGTTTTGTACATTAATATCTGTTAGTCTCGTCAAATGGAAAATGGAGATCATGAAACTTTATGCATGCCTCATAAATAGAAGACAATTTCTAAAATTAATGCAGCATTCAGAATAAGATATGTATATTTCTGTCCCCTAAAGGTGAAATATTCTGAAGAAAGCATATAAATCATGTGCTGTTTATGTAATACGTTTTTGGCGATGAAATATGCAACTCTTCACCTATGCAAATCGTACGCATACCACTGGGGATTGCTGTACTTCTTGCAAATGCTATATAATGGGAAAAGAAATTGATGTGAAATAATGCTATTTTTTCCGTAAGCTATATAAACGCAAGCTAAAAAACTTTAAGAGAAGCGTCATTTACATAAACAAAGTCATTCCACTTCTTAAAACGGAGTCAAAAATAACATGTCTAATAAATATATGATAAACATTAGTGATATAGAAAAAAATAGCAAAAATAGTATCACTCAAATAAAAAAGGAAGTTAAAACACACTTCTTTTCTAAAACAAAAGTAGAAATTAGATTATTTGAACATTTTACAAAATAAACTTGAAATTTAAGAGGAAAACTTCCGAAATTTCGAGAAGGATTTTGAAACTGAAAAAAATGAAATTTCAGAATATCGTCGGAGGATTTTGAAGCTGAAACAAATGACGCTAAATGGTGACTTGAAAAAAAAATTAAGCGAACTACTTATATCAGAAAACAAAATACCTTACGTTCTATGAAAATAAAATAATTGCTACTTTTTCTAATGAATCTGTTATTGAGGAATCCCAAATAATCATTTTCCCTTTGCTTGTCGAAGGTTATGAAGAATAGTCTACCTCTAAATACAATTTAATGATTTAATAACTAAGTTTTAACAAATTGTTAGATATTATACTAATAAAAATCCAAGCTAAAAAGGGATATCAGTAAGCATAACTTATCTTATTGTATCTCTAATGACAGCTTTAACAGAACGATGTAAAAACTAACGTTTATTACTAGAATATACTCGTTCAATCATGAACATAAGTAAGATCAATATGAATTAACTAAAGAGCTAAAAGATTAACTTTGCTTATGTAAAAATTTATGATCTTTAAAAGCTTTGGGATATGTGCTAGACACGCTTGCATAAGTAATACTAACATTATTATGGACAGCTCTATAAAAAGAAACAAGAGGAAATTTCAGCATTCTTTATTAACAAAAAAAATTTCTGAATTTAACAAATTGTTTATTTATTTCCAGGAAAAAAAGTTGGAAAATGTTTCTTGAAATGCAGTATTATTAAATTTATTTTTCTAAAAGCTGTAGTTAATCTTAAGAGATATAAAACTTTTAATTTTAAGAAATATAAAAATAAAATAAAATGTACTGCATGTAATTCGGAGTTATTTCATCTACTATTTATATTTCAGAAATTTTTAAAAAGGAAAATAAAGTAAAAAGAAAGCAATTTGTTAACGATAATAACATTTGCATTTGATGTTTAAAATACCATAAACAGAGGCAATTTAATTCAATATATACATGTCCATATGGGAAAATTCATATTCGTTTATTATGCTGGGAGCAAATACTGCTTATCCTTGACTCAGATTAGCATACCCCTTCGTTCAATGGGACAAATAATGAGATTTGGTATCTTCTGCTGAAAGCAGAAAGTGAATGTTTTCGCTTCTCCCTCTTGAGGTACAGAATATTAAAAGTAATAAAAATCAACTTTCTTAACATGTGATATTACTCAATTTTGAAAGGCAAAAGGAGGATTCATTAAAATTATATCTTTATTTGATTGTTGTAACAATGAACGTAATCAAATATGATATCACTCATGAATAGGCTGACTCTTTGGAAATTAAAAAGGATAGAATAAACACTTCTGTAAATATTTTATATGGTTCATTTCAAAATATAAGAAATATCTATTAATTCCAACAATTTTAAAAAATTCCTACAATTCTAATTCTTCTGATAAGGAAGCGAAATTTTTTAGTGTAAAAAATATATGACAAGATTGACACATTGTACAACTGTATATATTTCGAATATTGAATTCCCAGAATTCATACAAATAGAAGATCTGTCATTTTAACAAAGTAAATCTATGCATTGATAAATAGAGACCCATTCTTTAAAATGATTTTATTGAGGATTGCCTAGTCATAAAAAATATAGTTTTACAAAATTCAAATTTCTGTTGAATAGTACCCTATAAATTAAATTAAAATAAACCATGCAACAAAAAAATGTCTTTTAGTTAACGTATTTTAATCAATAGAAGATTATACCAAATAGTTTTTTTACTTTGAATTTTTAAAAATAAAAGATAAACCCAATTCATATAATAAACTTAATGTATTGGAAATTTGATGAAAATATAGTTTTCTTGAAGATGATCACTACGAATTTAAATTTCTGTGGTAGATATATTTGAAAGAGTTAAGCAAGTAGCAAACTTGAACTGAAATTAAAATTTAAAGGGTTTATTCAGAATAATTTATGATTTGATACCATAGAAAGTTTAATGAAAGTGAGGAAAGAAGCTAGACACTCAGAACCTATCAATTTAAAACTTGCATCTGTAATAAAGGAAGAGTGTTTGACTACTAAGAATAGATTAGTTTTGAATCAAACCAACATCTAAACAATCAACTAAATCTAAATGACTCTTTATACAGAGAAACTATCTTAAGTCCTAATTTATTTGATTTGTTAATTAAATTCAGGTTATCAAAAATTGTGTCGTAGCTGATATAAGAAAAGTATTTCATTTACTCTTCTTTCAAACCCTAATATAACCATATAATACACTGAAACCCAATCACGGACAATGGAATAAGAAGAAATTGCTTTTAACCTGTTTGTGCTTGTAGCACCACTTTTGTCGGGTTCTGGAAGATTGACACCATGAGAGAGGCAACTAAAATGTTACATTATGTATCTCCACACTGGTTCTGTATTAAGTATCATGATTTGACTGGGTACTTTTTCACTTTTTTTCCCACTTATACCCATTACAATTCATTAAACATCTAGTGTTATATTTCTGAGGTCTTGAAACCCGTAATACTCTTATACCTTTACCCTTGCCATCAGCCATATTACAACATAATAATTGGAGATTACAGTTGGCAAGAAAGTTCAAGTAAATATTCTTATACTTCATTTTGAATCATTTCCTTCACATGATTTTTTTTTGACTTATAACCCATTGAAAATGCATGGCCCATACTTGCTCAACTTCCGCGGGATACACCACCTTCTGCTTCACGAAATCAACTTTGGAAATATGGGAAATCTGTATTGCCGGTTATAACTTAAAATTGCATCGAAATCTAAATTATTCTATACTAGGGAGTAAAGAAGTGGTTGAAGCCAAAAATAGCAGCTACACTAACTAAGAATTTTGTCATTATTCTCGTTTCTCAAGAGAATGACTTTGATGCTTTATGTTTATGAAAATCAGTTATAAATCTTGCTGATAAATATAATGAATTGTCATGATGAAACTTGAATCATTTAGCCTTTACTATTTTAGGAATTTTGAAAGAAATCTAGAGTACTCTATTACTACTGTTTAGTGTAACTTTTTTCTATATTTCTAGATTCAAAGGCATGACATGTCCCGTTCTTCTGAGATAAGCGGTTAAAATTATTTTTACATACATGTCTTTTGTCAATTGGAGTATGATATTATACCGCGAAACCTATAATTCCCATTATAAACATATTGGAACCACTAAAAATAGTGTTTACTTTTCATTACTAACTGTGTTAGAACTATGGGACATTTTTTATTTTTAATTAAATCCAAATATTGTTTATTCACCCTGAGATGTACTTTTTTTTGCTCAGATAAAAAGAAGAGGAACACGATATCAAACGAATTTTTTTCATTTACACTATAAATAATATTATATATAAAGGTGGTATTATTTTCTTTATTATTTAATATGTATCTTGTGATTATCATGAATTAATATTTACCATATGAAAAATACATACATTAGATAATGTATTTTTTACAAGGAAAACTAAGTCGTTTAAAAAGATTTCTGTAAATTATCTAAAAACAGCAGCTTTAAGTGATATTTCAGTTTTAAACCTTACTTATATACACTGAACATATTATTATTCATTTAATATTATAGAATATATAATATTAAATGAATATTATATGTTATTATTTAAAATAATAACAAAATTATTGGGAAATATTGTCTTCACATCAACTTCAGTTTCCTTTTGTTGAAATTTTATATTCTTCAATAAATTACATAATAACGACATACTTATGACTGACCAAAATTCGTCTGTTTTGGTAAAATAATTAAAATTTTCAAAGTTAACCCTTCCTTTCATTCAAACATTGCTCATTTTTGTTGACTAAGAAATATAAGTCTATTTCTTGTATTCCAAAATAATGAAAATTATATCTTATTTTTAGTTTCAATAAAGGAAAAAAGCAGCAATAATGTTGTGTGATTTCTTTAAAAGGAAATATTTTTTTACTTAAGCAAAAATTACAAATGACTAAATAATAAAAGGTTTATAGAAATGAGATTTTTCATTTTATATTTCGAAAAATTTTCTCTAAATATAATAGTAGATAGTAAATTTTAAAAAAATAATTTTTTTAAGTCTATCACATTTAATCCCTGCATCTGTATTATTTATTTTATTTTGAATAAATAGTAATTAAAAAAGCTATACATGTGCAATAATTAAAATTAAATTTATTGTGAGGCAAAGATTGATACATGAAGAATATATTAGTATAGAAAACCATGATTTTCTTTGTCTTTTTGAAAACAAATTCGGGGCAAATAATAGAGGTTAAAAGTTATTTCAAGGTAATTATTAGATATTGATGATTTATGATCACCCATGTTAAGGCAGATAATCAGGAAAAAAATTCAAAACAATTTTTAAGGAATATTGAATATTCTAAGATCATAAAAACGATGAAGCTTCTCTTTAAAGCAAGATTATTTAAAAAAAGCAATTTTAAAAGATCAAGAATGCGACTTAGATTTTGACATAATGCAGTTCTTAAGTTAATTAAATAATCTATGTATTGTGAAATGAATACGTTTTATTTTAGAACAAAATTTGAGCCAGTGAGCAACATTTTCTAAATTTGAGGATATAAGATTCCAGTTATATTACATAAAATATTTTTACTCATAATTTACAATAATTGATTTAACTTTTAGAACTTCAATTATGTTAACTTATGTATAAAGCTATCGTTTTATAAGTAATTTAACGTAATTGAAAGTCTTGTCAAATTTCAGTTATGTCACAATAATAGGATATTTCAACAGATTTTTAAAAAGTCAATCATGACAATGCACAAAACAATGATAAATAAAAATATAAAGTTATGAACTTCACATAAGCTTAAGATATATTATTAACATTGTCAAAAATACAATTCATATTCAGATACATTTTTTAAAAAAATAACATGTTTCAGTTTAAGTAAATCGAAATTATATTTTCCATTAAATTTCCCAGTTACTTCTGTAGAATACTTTATCTTCATAAACATATAATTTTAAGAATACATTATTAAATTGTAAAAATAATGATTTCAATACATTAGAAAATATGAAAGACACAATGATGTGAGATGGAAATTTTTAAGCATTCATTGATATATCTATTTTTGACAGGTCTGAAATTCTATCACATTTTGAAAAATAATTTTTATTTGTGAAAAGAAGAGGAAAGAAGACGTAAAATTTTGATTTGCATTTTAAAGGGAAATCTTTTTTTATGTAAACACGTAGTGTCCTAAAGCAGAATGACAATCTAGTTGCACAGTTGGTAATATCGATCTCACGTTTCAAGAGAAATTTCCAATTTGGATGAATAGAAAGCAAACTTATGAAAAGAAATTACTTTGAAATCTATCATATTTCATCTTTTCAAAATGTCCTTCTCTTTTCTACATAGAATCAATAAATCCAAAATCATAACCAAAATTGTGTGAATGTATTAATGTTTGTATCTTAGATTAAGTAGAGAAATAAGAAAATAGGAAATTTAATAAAATTGATAAAGACATTTTTATTGTTTTACAGAAATGATTATAAATAATATGAAGTTGTATCTGTTTACTTGAAAATCGTTGAGATTATATGAACTTTGAAAATAAACATGAAAAATAAACATTTTCAATAAAAATTTTAAATATTGCATTTGTTGAAACTGTATTTAATGATCTCAAGTACAATTGAAATCATTAAAAAATATCATAAGACATAATTAAGCTGCATTCTTAAAATTACTATCAATATCTTTTATTTAAAAATTTTTATGATAAAAATTTTTTATTAAATGATTTATGATCTTGTGGTGATTAAGATCACATAATATAAATAAAAGTTTAACTGTTCTACATCAGCGGTTCTTAACCTATGGGTCGCGAAGCATATTTCTTGGGTCGCGCTGAGTCGAACCAAAAAAGTTAGTAATACACCAAATAATAAGTAATACCAACGCCTCCTAGAAGAGTTATTCCCTAATACAATGTTTTGGTTTTACCGATCTTCGCAAATGGCCTTCCGGAAGTGACGTCCAATTCCTGTCCTGAGGCTTACTCTTCTAGGAGGTGTTGGTAATACGCACGCCATTGCTTTGTATGCGCGCAGACTCAGTAAGCTTGTAGATAACATAGTCATGCTCCGGTCGTGTCACCTTTTGGTGAAAATTGAAAGCGCTTCCGATCAGCTACTTTTACTTTCACTTCTAAGAAACCGGGGATTCCCCGTTTTTTGTAAACATGTAAGCAAAGAATAACAGAATTTACTCGTGTGAATAAAGAGGTAATAACAAAAAGCTGATTTCTGTTTTTATTGCTGTTTAAATATTAATGACATTTACATTAAAAACGTTGCACTCCGCTACAAGCTCTCAGTCAAAAACTCGTTTCTGCATATTGTGTTGTGAATAACAGTGAAACGTGAATACAAGCATTTTAGAAACAAATTTTGTCGTATGATTAATAGTGGAGGGATCAAGCTGCAGTGCGTATTGTAAAATTGTTATCACCCTAATAATGGCAAAACGTGAATACAAGGAAGCATTTTTAGAATTAGGTTTTACTTGCATTTATGATGGAGGAGTGAACAAGCCGCAGTGCGTGTTGTGCAGTGAAATATTAAATAATGAATCGATGAAACTGAACAAACTTAAAAGACATTTTAATGCAAAACATAAAAATTTTTCCTTTGAGGGAAAAGATCGTACTTTTTTCGGAAGAAAAGAAGCCCTTTTAAAAAGACAACGTTTGGATGCACCAAGTAGTAATGGTTTTATAAATTCTGCCAAACAAGCTACACTTGCTTCTTTTATGTGGCTTGGCATATTGCAAGACAAAAGAAATCCCATAATATTGCTGAAAAACTTATAAATCCTGCTGCCATAGACATGGCACGTATCATGTGCGGAGATGAAAGTTCAAAGAAATTACAAAAGATACCATTATCAAATTATACAATTCGTTTACAAATTAATGATATGTCATTTGATATTAAGAATCAACTTATTTCTGTTATAAAAATTGCTGGTTTATTTAGTATTCAACTGGATGAAACGACAGATGTAAGTAAAGATGCTCAACTCATGGTTTACATGCGGTATCCAGGTTTAACAGATATACAGGAGAACATTTTATATTTCAAACCAATGTCAACAAAAACTAGAGGTGAAGATATTTTTCTTATGGTCGATTCGTTATTTAAAGAAGAAGGATTAAATTGGAATCAGAGTTTCAGTATTTGCAACGACGGTGCAGCTGCCATGACAGCATCTCAAAAGGGATTTTCGACAAGAACAAAACAAATGAATCCACAAATTATATTGCTTCATTGTTTGTGAAATAGACAAAATCTTGCTTCAAAAAAATTATCACCCGAATTATGTATCGTTTTGGATGAAATTGTTGCGGTAGTCAATTTTATCAAATCAAGAGCTCTTAACTGTAGAATTTTCCTCGAACTGTGTTTCGAATTTGGTGCAGAATACGAACATTTATTATGTTATTATGAAGTTAGATGGCTGTCCCGGGGCAAAGTTGTACAAAGAGTATTATCATTGTGGACAGAAGTCGAACTTTTTTGGGCGAAAAGAAACACCCATTAGCATCTAAATTCTCCGAGTTGAAGTTTATTACTCAAATTGCTTATTTGTATGATATTTTATTTGAAATAAATAATCTAAATACGTCTAGGCAAGGACGTAATCATGGTATTATTGAATTAACTGAATAAACTACATGTTTTAAAAATAAACTTTAATTGTGGAGAAATAAATTTGAAGTAAAGAAACTTGCTTCATTCCCGACTCTTCATTTACTTGTTGAAGACAATAATATTGATATCACAGATTTAGAAATACAGAAAATTATTATTAATCATTTAGAAAAACTAATAGCAGACTTTGATCAATATTTCTCTGCAGACGATGTTTTCAAATATAATTGGGTTCGAATGCCATTTAAATTTGATGTAAGTGATTTGCTTGAGGAATTTGTTAATATTAATCAATTTCAAGAGCAATTAATAGAAATACAAAGTGACCAAGCACTTCGATACAATTTCTACAAAAACACTCAATCTTTATGTGCTTTCTGGTTAAAATTAAAAACTGAAAAGCCAATAATTGTTAAAGAAGTCCTAAAATTATTATTGCCTTTTTCAACAACTCATATGTATGAGGCTGGTTTTTCGGCTCAGTGTGTAATCAAAAACAATTACTGGAACAAGTTAAATCCTGAAATAGATATAAGGTGCTCCTTGACAAGCGTTCAACCGAGGTTTGAAGATCTTTCAAAATGCATTCAAGCACAAGGTTCTCATTAAAACTGTATGACTTGCATTTAAAATTTAAAAGACTTAACATATGTATTGATATTTCTTTTTATTTACGAATAAGTTAAAATTTAAATTATTTTCAAAAAGTTATAAATATATTTTAATTTGGTCAATAAAAATTATTAAAAACACTTGTTTATTAATTAAGTTTTCCTTGGATCGGAAAGTACTTTTGTTATCTTTATTATTAAAAAATAAATAAATAAATTGTAAGTTAAAAAAAATCATCATCGTAAAATGAAGATTTTTTTTAAAAATACGTTCTAAAATAAAGCGATGAAAAAGTTTTGAATTTTTTTTTGGGTCGCGACATGAACATCTTTCTCAAATTTGGGTCGCGACTTAAAAAGGTTAAGAACCACTGTTCTACATATTTAGTAAAACATACAACAAAAATAAAAGTTACAGGATGTGTTGTATAAATCTGATTTATTAGAATATTTTATTTAAATATGGAATATACATATATTTCACTGATTCAATAGTCTTTTTAAACACAGTTTTTTCTCTAAATAAACTACGAAGAAATTATATTAATTATTAGAATTCATGATATGATTAATGTAATTGCATGATATATATATATATATATATATATATATATATAGGAGTTTCATATTTTTCTTAAATCCATTACAACCTCGTTTTTTAAATTTGGTTTCTTCTATATAAAATATTTATTAGCTCATTTCTCTTGCGAAATATTTTGTGGCAGATCATTGTTTCAGTATTACTAAGAATTTTTTGTTTAATAGTCCATTAAAATTTTCTTGAATTAGGTAACAACAAAAACCTCAAATAAATGTTGCTATTATTTGTTACACATTCATTCAAATGTGTTTTGACAGTTAAATCTTTGTATTTCTCAAAAGCATTGGAGGAACTAAAATCACTGAAATAAGTCACCCACCAATAGTTTTACCTTTAAAAAGCTACATGAATCACAAAAAATACTTATAATAATATACTATACTAACAAAATATGAATTCAATGGAAGTAGAAGTAACACAATTTGAAAGAAAATATTTAGAAGTAAAATTTTAAACATTTCTTATTGCTTAAGATACATATATAAAAAAACTGATGTAAGAAATGTTAAATATATAACTTAAAGCAAGCACTTTTAAGCAAGTTAAACATATATTATAATGTTTAACTTGCTATTAGATTTGATAGCGCAGCATTGACGAATTTGATTATTGGCTATAGAAACATCTCAACATTTGACACCACTTCAACACTCAATTTTTATAATTAATTGTACAAAAGCATCATCAAACGGTTTTATTCAAATCACTTTAAAAGAGCATATTCCATATCTTTTCATTTTAAAAGAAATATTTTGCTGGAAAAAATACATTCCATTAGTCTCTGCCAAACATCTTAGAAAGGGAATTTGAAATATGAACAAAATGAAGTGAAAAGAGATAAAATATGGGAATACGAATTTAAAAAGAAAAATTACTTCTTTAAAATACAAAAAGAAAAATTACTTCTTTCCTCAATTGTCCACATGTTTGGTATGGAAGCAAGAAATCTCGTGGAACTTCATTTGGAATTTGTGTAATGAATACATCAACAGAAGTTCTTTCAATATGAAAATTTAAATCAATATCCTTATAATTCATCACCCTTTATTCAAAGGTGTTCTCCAGTTGTATCCAGTTGATGACATGAACATTAAAATCTTTGAGACTGCATACCTAAAGAATCATGGTTAACAGTTTCACTCTTCACAGAAAATATTGCAAGTTTTGAATTCAGATGAATGTTAGGAGCAGGATATTAATGCGATGAGGTCTACTTTTTAATTTTTCTGTTTTGTGCTTGCAAGGAGATTTCTTCCTTCGTTCAATGGGATTAAGGTCACCAACAAAATAATGCATTCCAATAAGATAGGTTGTGAAACATTGTTTAACAATTTTCACATATTAGGATTTTCACACCAAATTTATTCAACATGCTTGTCTGCAAAGTTAGCAGTATTAAAAGAATTGAAGTCTGTCATAAATGATCAAACTTATTCATCTGGGTATTTTTGAATAATGACAGAAGGAAATATCAAATTAGCTTGATGAAATTCATATTCATAATATTTATGTTTTAAAGCTGTTGTGAGAACCAAACTATGCCCGGTTTCAAAACTAAACCCGGTGTTTTAAAAAAGCAACTGTGTGTGTGGATTTTTATTATTACTATCTTATTTGTTAAAAAAAATTTTAACAAGTAATCATTTTATAAGCTTGATATAATTTGTATTTATAGTGACACAATTTAAATTTTAACAATAGTTTTAAGCTTTCGTGTCAAAGAGTATATCTTTTTTTTTTTTTTTTTTTTTTTTTAAAAAAAAAAAAAAAAAAGATATACTCTTTGACACGAAACTTATAACGAATTAAAAAGTTTTATAGAATAGAGTATGCTAATCTAATTTTTGGGTTTTTAATCATGTTATCAAATATGCTATTAAGATTTAATTCAAACATCTGAATACATAGATATGCTTTGCCAAATTACTGTCAGATTATTAAAATTATATCCATTTTTTAGGAAAATTGCAAATATTTTGTTGATTCATTCTTCATTAATCTAAGAAAATAAAATACTGGTCCTCCCGTTGTTGAAATTTAAAAGTTCCAATATCTTTCCAAAAATATTGCTGATTCCACCGATTCTTGACACTTTGTTATATATTTAAGATATTGCTGTTAAAATGCTTTCAATCAATATATCATGAAAACAAGATAAAAAGAGTGGGACAAATATTAACAAGAAAAGAGTATTAACATCAGCAGTAAAACATTTTCATTGTGAAACAAAAGTAAACTTTTTCTCAAAAGCTATGATCTTTTTACACATATTTCCACGAAATATTTTGTTGTCGTTCCTAAGAACTGATACTGTGACGTCAAGTAAAGCAATTCTTTTTCGAGCGATGTGCCAGATATCTTTTTCCTGACAAATATCTTCTCCTGGATCAGGTATGAAATTTGTCTCAATATCTCCGAAAAGAATTATGTGTAAGTCACAAGATAAATCCAACTTTATATGTGTTTTTATTTATATTTTTTGAAAGACGTTTATATATTTTTACATTATTTCCTTTCAAAATGAAGATTTATTACAAATTTGATAAAATATGTAAGAAAGAAATATATAAGAAAGCACAATCGATTGCTTAATTCTTAAGATATGGCAATGTATACTTTATTTTTAAGAGATTATTATTTTGCTTAAGGATGCAAGAGTAAAATGCTTAAAATATCTCATTACATAACCTTTAATAATATAAGATTAATTTGAAAAAGGTAATCTTATAAATAAAATCTTATATAAATTAGTTTGTAATATTTTCTTTATAGAGAATATAGATTCATAATTAACGTGAATAATTTATATAAAGAATATTAAGCTAATAATACTTTAAAATGAATATTTTAGATTTTATGTTTTCTACAAATTATTATTCTACGAAACATTATATTTAAAAGTATTTTAAATAATACTAAATGTCTTTGAAAAAAATACATAAAAAATATTTCAAATAATAAAAGGTCTACTTTAGAATGTTTCAAAAATACTAAATGTAATAAAAATATATCTAGAGGGAATGAAACAGGATGCACAATAACTTATGATTCAAAACTTGTCTACCTAAAAATATGAAAGGAATTTGTTAAAAATAACTATAAGCACATTTAAATACATGTATGCATTCGAAAGCTGGAGAAAATTTCAAAAGGATACTTTTGATATCGATATAAGCCCAGCAGTCATACTACGGTTTATTCATCAAAATAAGTTTTTTTTTCTAGCTTTGATAGAAATATGTATGAATTAACGATTCAAAGTTTATTTCGGTCATAATTTATGATAAAGGAAAAAAAAATTATAATCTATAAAAAACATGAGTCTTTAAAGTAGTCAATATTTTGGTTAAAGTAGGAAAAGCACTTAGCTTCCAGTAGCTATACATACTTTAAAAAGAGCATTCTTTGTATTATTTGATAACTTTTTCAGTATTACTTAAATTATGAACATTACGTGAAATTATATTTTCATTAGAAAGATAATTTAAAAATAGATTTTTCGAAAACTAACTATAATAAATATAAATTAACAAAGTTTGTATTATTATACCATTTTATTTGATAAGAAAGCAGTATAATATTTCCTCTGTAATTTCCTTTTATGGAAAGATTTTATCAGTAAAATTATTTTTTGGCAGATATTTTTAATGACATAAAGATAACCTTCAATATATCAATTGCTTTATTTTACTAGGAAATAACACAAATGAAATATGAATAAATTTCTTCAGTATGAACATTTTTAATGAAAATTTAATTCTATTTCAAATTGAGATAAAATAATATCTTGTATAAGGAGGTCATCATTTCATTTTGATATAATTACAATTCAGCTATCATTATTGCAATATTAATTTAATGATACATTTCAAGTTAAAAATTAAGATTCAAGTTAAAATTTGGAATTAATCTTTATATTCTAACAAATGCATTTAAAATTCCTCCGTATTAAAGTAATATTAAGCGGTTTATTATTTCCCGATTACCTGTTGAATTTAAAACCCTGCTTGAAAGTGTTATCTTATTTAATATACTAAACAATAATCAAAAATTAATCTTGATAACTTAACAATCCATTACATTCAAGCTTCATTAGAAATTGTTACTCAAAGTAGTTTGTACACTACTGGCTATTAAAATTGCTACACCAGGAAGAAATGCAGATAACAAAATGATATTCATTGGACAAATATATTATACTAGAAATAACAAGTGATTAAATTTTCAAAAAATTTGGCTGGATAGATCCTGAGAAATCAGTACCCAGAACAACCACTTCTGGCAGTAATAACAGCAGTTATACGCCTGGGCATTGAGTCAAACAGAGATTGGATTGCATGTACAGGTACACATGCCCATGCAGCTTCAACACGATGTCACAGTTTATTAACCGTAGTGACTGGCGTTTGGAGACGAGCCAGTCGCTCGGCAACCATTGACCAGACGTTTTCTATTGGTGAAAGATCTGGAAAACGTGCTGGCCAGGGCAACAGTCGAATATGTTCCGTATCAAGTAAGGTCCGTACAATACCGGCAACATGCGGTCGAGCATTATTCTGCTGAAACGTAGAGTTTCGCATGGCTCGAATAAAGGGTAGAGCCACGGGTCGTAACACACCAGAAATGTAACGTGCACTGTTCAAAGCACCTTCAATGCAAACAAGAGGTGACCGAGACGTGTATCCAATTGCACCTCATACGATAACGCCAGGTGATGGGCCAGTATGACGATGACGAATACACGTTGCCAGTGTGCATTCACCACGATGCCGCCAAACTCGGATGCGACCATCATGATGCTGTACACAGAACCTGGATTCATCTGAAAAGATGACGTCTCGCCATTCGTCGTTGATCACACCATTGAAGGTGCTCTTGTCTATGACGCAGCGTCAATAGAAGCTGCTGCCATGGTCTCCGAGCTGAGAGTCCATGCTGCTGCAAACGTCGTCGAACTGTTCGTGCAGACACTTGTTGTCTTCCAAACGACCCATTTTCTTGACTCACGGCTCGTGACGATATATATACATACATACATACATACATACATACATACATTCGATATTTGTTTAAATAGATATTATTATTTAATATAGAAATTTACACATTTTTATTAAGGGATTTATGCTTACTACCCACTATATTCTAAATGATACTAGTATTTAATTGTTTTGAAGCATTTCAAAATTATTATTTAATACTAGCAGTAACATATTTATTGCTAATGCATAGATAATGTGTAAAAAATTACACATAATTAGTATACTTTTTTCAAGAAATTTGACTACTTTTTTAAGGTTACAATTATTTTTATATTAAAGAAAATGGGAATAGAAAAGTAATAATTTAGTCGTAAATTTTAATTTGTTATTTTATATAAAATAATCCAATTATATTCTCAAATACGTAATAAATTCTAATTCGAAAAAAAAATTTAAATATGATTTTTTTCTGATTTAATATTTTAATTTAAAGAGTTACCTTTTAAATACACTACTGGCCATTAAAATTGCTACACCAAGAAGGCGACATGCTAGACGTGAAATTTATACGAAAGGAAAAAGGTGCAGTGATATGCAAATGATTAGCTTTTCAGCGCATTCAGAGAAAGCAGGCGCCAGTAGCGACACCTACATTCTGTTTAAATGAGGAAATTGTTCAGCCTGTTCCTCATACACAAATTGCATTTGAACGCTGTTGCTTGGTGATAAGTTGTTGTGATGCCTCGTGTAAGAAGGAGAAATGCGTACCAGCACGTTTCTGACTTTGATAAAGGTCGAATTGTAGCGTACCGATATTGCGGTTTATCTTATCGCAGTATTGCTGCTCACGTCGGTCGAGATCCAATGACTGTTTGCAAAATATGGAATCGATGGTTTCAGGACGGTAATACGGAACGTCATGCGGGATGTCAACGGCCATCTATCACTAGCAGCCGAGAAGACAGGCATATTATCCGCATGGCCGTATGTATATGTGTATACATACATTCAAAATATTAAATTTTTAATAAATTTATATGTTGAACACTTTTCCCAGTAAATTTATAATTTTATGTTTTTCAAAAATGTAGTCCTGCTTGAAGTTAAATTTGACTTTAAATGCAGTAATAAAAATTTTATTTAATTTAACTTAATATTTGAGATTTTTTATTTTTCAAAAAAAGAGTGATGCATTCTAAAGCTATTTAAACTTTTTGATAATAATAATATAAAGATGTGGAAAAATATGAGAAAAGCGAATGTAAAAAAACTTTGCAGGTGATGTTAGCAAAAGCACATTAACTTTTAATTTAAGTTTCAGCTAATATTATTGTAATATTTGTTTTTGGAAATTCTGTTTATTTAGTTCTAATGGATATGTATCTTAAGTGGATTCATTGTTGGTGTATGAATTTTAAAAATTATAATTACAACATTTTGGAATAATATCTCAACAATATTTTTTGTATGCTGAATTTCTTGAACTGATTATTTCGGATAAGGTTTCCCTAACTATCTTTACTTTGAATTTTATTAATCTTTATTGAAGTATACCGTTAAGATCAGATGTTATCTTCAGATCTATTAACATTACTAACTGTCGTTTCAAAAAAAATTGAAGGCAGGTTGAAAATTATGACATGTTGCCTTATAACTGAATAGGAAAACATTGATTTTCTGTCATTAACCATTATCTAACGGAGGTAAAGTTTCAAAATTTTAGAATTTTATGAACGCTTCACGCTTCAAACGCTTCACAGATTACTTCTGTAATTTGCGTAATTTGTTTTCTATTGTTATCCATAATAGATAATTCTATACATTTTATTTGCATGAGTTCTATAAAATAATATTTCTTATTAAATTTAGTCAAATACGTGTGCTAAAAGTAATTCTCATACAAAATCTTAATATTGTGTAAAATTTTTTAAATAGTAGTTTAAAGTTTACAAAAGTAAAATGTACATAAATACATTCTAAGAAGCAAAATTAATTGGTATTTTAAAAGAAATGGAATTTCATATTGTAAATATAAAACATTAAAATATTCTTGAAAATTTATTTAATACAACTTATTGATATATTAAGTGGTAATGAACAAATTACTTGATGAATATTCTATTTGTGCAGATTTACGTTACACTTTTAACTTGGTTTTTACAATTTATCTTTGTTAAACATAAAAACATTTTGTATTTGAATTTTAATAACAAATATTTCACTTCTTAATAAGATTATTGGTATATATGCATCTCATTCTACTCATTCATTTTTCAATTTATAAAATGCCTTCAAAAAAGATTTGGTAATATAAAATTACTGCATTATTGTTTTGTTTTAAGAACTCAAGTTTTCTGATTTTATTTATTGTTACGTCATGAGTAATAAAAATCTGTTAATACACAAATTCATTCCAACTCATTTTCAAATAATTCCTTATACTTTTGAGAATATTTTTTTTAATTAAAGCAAACATTTAGAAAAATATTATTCTTTATAAAGGAACCAATAAAAAATGTAATTTAAATTCTAAAAATCTCTAAAAAGGATGATGATCTAAAAGATTTAAATATGAAAATATTTTTACAATAAATAATAAATCCCATTTTCCGAAATAAAGACTAAAAATAAAAGATGCATCTTATTTGATTTGAATTTTAATATATTTAGCATTCATGGTGTCCATTATTGTGTAAAATAGTGACTAGTAGATATCTTACAATTAAATAATTACTAAGAAGATATCTTACAATTGATAATCCATGCCTCACATGCCTATACCCATAGATACCCTTAGAAACACACTTGCTAATTTCAGATGAACAACAATATGTGGGGAAGAATCACAAGAAAAATTTCCATTTCAAGCAAACGATCAACCAGTATACTTTGCAAGACTTTGCCAATGTTATTTAAGTGAAGACAGAAATTCTTTAGCTTTAAATGTTTCTTTTTCTTTATGATAAATTAAAATACACAGGGAAATGGCATGATTGCAAGTGTCCGTAAATGTGGACATTTTATCCAGGATATTTTTAAGATCTTGAGCTTTTTTTTTAAATAGAATAAAACTTATTGTGTGGAAATATTAAATCGAGTCAATAATATTTTTTGTTGTTCTATGACATAATATGATTAAAACTAGGGAGCTCTTGATGATGTTTAGAGAAATAAAATGACAAATGTATTTAGATACTTCAGAGAAATTTTAATTCAAGTATACTTATCAGTAACAAGACTGTCCTCGGAAATATGGTGGCACATTATTTTCCTGATCGTGCTACGCCATGAGTGATGAGTACCAATGGTACAATGTTTGAATGCCATCAACTGTCGATCGGAAAATACTTGGTTAACGGTATTTAGTTTAATGCATTGAATCTTCCTTGATTTCTTTTTTTTTTCTTCTTTCTTTCTCTCTCTCTCTCTCTCTCTTTTTTCGTTAAAGATTTTGATTAGGAGTGTTTCTCCAAAATTTTGAATGTCCAATTGACCTTTGATATGTTGATATATTATGGTGTAGTATAAGTAAAATAAAATATTTTAAACTGGAATATATATTTAAGAATGAATATGTTAGTAGTTTGAAAAACGTCCGTTTCTATATTAATACAATATGGTCTTGTAGTATACTTCCTTGATTCGTGGTCTGTCAATAATCTTTGTTGATGTGCATGCTGGGTATTTTCAGGCTGGGCATGCTGGGTCCAGATTTGAAGCTTATAAAACAAGTGTAGAATAACACCAAAACTTACATGCCAAAACTATTCGATGAATAATCTTGTTTGAAGTTTTCAATTAGCTGCAGGAGTAAAAAAGCGTAATTCTTCCAACAGTTTACTGAACAGGATACCCAAAAGACATGTTTTGTAATTTCAGTAAACAGAAAATGAATATCCAATTAGTTATTAGATAAGTAATAAATAATCGGTAGCTTAGTATATGTTTCTGGTTTCTTAATCAACGATTATTTGCATTTTAATATATGCACATAAAATATTAGCGTTTTATTTTAGAATTTACAGGAAAATGCTTGTTATTTATTTAAGTATTTTGGAAACATTTTAATAACAACTTTTTTCAATTCAGAAATATTTTTAAATACCAGTTTTCCAAATTAAAACACCAATAGTAAATTATATTATTAATTATAAAATCCATTACATCAAAATATAGATTACTTTTATAGTTATTTCGAGTTATTAATAGTCAAAGTTATGATCCAATTAAATTATATTGAGAAGTATTATTGCACATAAAATAATTATTTGAAAGATTGGATTTGGAAAACAAAATATAAATAAAATGTTATTATTGTGCGATATTAAAATAACAACTTACATATTTTCCAAAAGAGCTGAATTTCTAAATTCAAAAAACAAAATAATGTAAAAATACCTTATTTCTTATGCATTCAAATTTAAAAATGAATAATTTATGAAATATTTTTAAGTATTTTGTATTGAAAAAAGATTTGACAGAAGAAATGCCAAATAATTTCTATAAATGACTAAAAGAGAAAAGTGTTTTTATAGATTAATAGTATTTCTAAATAAAAATTACATATAAACGCAAACAAAAATTACGCTTAATTTTCAAACTCATTGATATAATAACTGATACTCCTGTTATTTAGCACATATATAAATAACCATTCAATAAAAAAAGTTCTTAATTCTAGGTAGGAATACGAACATATTTCGTCCGAATGCATGATAAATTATTTTGAAGGTCTTTAGTTCCAGCTTCCTTTCATTATATTTCACATATAAAAATTATTTGAAAAATGATATAACGTACTAATACAGCTTGAAAATACTATTTAGTAC